>VZSG01000245.1:8566-27598 GCA_013398315.1 Nothoprocta pentlandii | reverse complement strand
GAAGGAAGGAAGGAAGGAAGGAAGGAAGGAAGGAAGGAAGGAAGGAAGGAAGGAAGGAAGGAAGGAAGGAACTTCAGCCACGCATTTCATTTACACCAGAAAGCAGACCAGACAGCATTAGCCAGGGTTACACTCATGGGTGGTGACCTGACCTTAGAAAGACCTTTGCAGGTGCAAGGTCAAAAGTCAGAGTCTTTCCTACCACGGTGAGGTTCCTCAGAGGCTGCCAGGTCTCTCCTCTGCAGTAGAGCAGTTGCTAAGTTCTCTCCACTCTGTGCTAAAAGCTTATTTTTGCAGGGGATCCAAGGGTTGGGACGTTGGTTTTGTGCTGCTCTAAAGCCACAGAGCCACAGAAACAATGATGTTCCCAAGAGGACAGGTAAACTTTGTGGCTGCTTCCCGTTGACTTTAGCATATAAAGGAGTCGCAGAGGGTTTTCTTCACCTTTGCTCTCCTGAGGTCATTTGCTTAGAGTCTACCTGCAGAGTGGAAGATTCTCAAACAGCTGCCCCTGACAGCAAAATTGTGTGCATGCAGCTATGTGTACATGGCAGGGGATTGCCCTGAGAGCTGCCAGCCCTACTCCCAACGTCTCAGGAGGGGGGTGGAAAGACTCTGTCCTGACCCTGGCCAGGCCTCACCTAAGTTTTTTAACTGCAGGGCTGCCTGAGCTCTAGCTGTGCAGACGTTCTTAGAAGAAAAACTCTCTTTTGTGCGCAGCTCTCCTCTAGTTTTCACGCTCCCCTAAAACCCGCCAGCACGCTCTCCTCGGAGCCAACGGAGAGAAGTGAGCTCTTATATAAGTCCTTTGTGCAAAGATCAAACTGCATGCTTGTGGAAAGACATTTTAGGGGAAAATCTGCCCTAAAATAGTCATTCCAAGTCATCCAAGCAGTGTGTCTGAGTTGACGTTTAGACTGTCTCCAAGGCCACCCTCAAGGGCAGGATGAGCCCTTGCAGAAAGAGGGATGAGTGCGGGCATCTGAAGCAGGACCGGGCGCAGGAGGGAGGCCACTGCAATCCAAGTTGCACCTTGCAGACCATGTCAGCCACTGCACAGGCAGAAATCTGTGGGGTAACACGGGAACCATGCTGGGGCAGGCAAAGAAGATGTTTCTCTACCTAACCAACTTGGGCTTAATGAGCCTCCCCCTGCTCCTCACAATCTCTGACTCAAATCTAGCACTATTTTATTAATAGAACAAGGGGGAGCAAATTTGTTTCAGAAAACATAGCCCTTCTTTCAGAGACAGGGAAACTCTTGAAATTGAGAGAGGAGAATCCACAAAATGATCCGCCGATTACAGTGAGACCGAGAAAATATTTTTAACAAATGACCCAAGTGGAAAGCCCACAAATGGAAATAGAAGAACAAGTTTGGGGTGAAGTTCAAAGTGATTCAGTGTTTTATAATATTGTATAATTTAAGCATAACTTAACAGCAGACCAGAAATATACCCAGGTAATAGGTGACGATGATCCCACCTGTGATGCCAAAAAATAGCAGGACCTGCCAGAGCAGAGTACTTTTGGGAAACCTTCCCTCTTTCCCTCCACCCCTTTTTTCTCTCTTGTATTCCAGATTTGCTTGAATACAATATAGCGAGAGTTTTATAGTCAGCCCTAATTTTCCCAGAAGGCAAAGCTCTTAAAAAGAAGCACAGATTCTTTTACTCTGCACCATAAAAATGGGTTCGTGCTTAAATGTAATCACCTGAAAGATGGATGAACCAATTCCATTAAAATAAAAACATTCTATCTTTGCCCATCCTCCAGCAAAGTTTCAGCTACTGCTAAAGCTCAAGCCTAATCTAACCTTCATTAAAATTGAGAAAAATCAACTTCCTTTTATTGCTCTATTCATTTTCTGTCACTGTGATTTTCTGAATTTCCGTCAAGCCCATGACTGAAAGCTCCAGGGCCAAAAAGGGCTGTACTGGCAGTATCACTGGCCCAAATGGAAGCAGGAAATACTAAACATCTTGCATGGAAGCCTGTACTCATCATATTTATAGCCCAGCTTTTTCCAACAAAAGCAGCAAGGATGGTATGGACAAGGTTCAGATATGCATCCAAGCATATGGGAGTATATCTAGACTAATCCTCCCTTTGAGCTTCATCCAGCACTAAATCACAGCCACACGGTAAAGAGGAATCATGCAGAGGACTTGTGGAAAACCCATTGCTCCTCGCTGTTAAGGTGGGGAAAGTAAAACAACATAAACCACCTTCCTCCTAAAATAAAAATCCTGAAGGAATATAAAAAAAACAGTGTTCCAGAGGCTGGAAATCCCAAAAGTCAGGTACCAGCTAAACTTGGCTGCCCTGTGGCCGTAGGACACATAAGATACAGGGCAGTCACTGCTGTGATAGCAGCATAGAGAGCCTTCAAAGAGTTATGTGGCAAATGGAAGCTGCCTAACTGCTGTGGCAGGGGCCAAAAACCCACCTGAGAGGGGTTGGATGGGCAATCCATACTATGCCCACCACTCGGGGCCTAGGGATCTACCAATGCTTCCCTATGGCGTTCTTTGCCCACACAGCACATGCTGGAATGTCTTTGCCATGAAGACAGGGTGCCTGAGAGCATCCCTGGGAAGCCAGGGCAAGAAGGGCTGCGTGGTCTTAGTCTCCCAGGCAAAACACTGAGCACTCTGTTTGAAGGAGAAGGAGGATTTGCTTAACTCATAGAAGTACAAGAGGGCCCTATTGCTGGCACATGTCCTGAAGGGTGGTTGCCATCTGCACAGAGCGGACAGCACATGGACAACCCATTCCTGTCCCACAGCCTCCTTCCAGGCCTCTCGACAAGGTGCCACAGACTCCGCATGGGGAACACTAAGGTTTTTCAGGCTCGTCCCCATCTCCCTCAACAGGGTTACATGTGGTCGCAGTCTCTGACCTCACCTATTGAAAGCAAAAGGACTCATGAGGGGACTAGAGAGAGCTGTGTGCCAACAGAATGAGTAGTAGTTAGGGATTTTAGGTAGTTAGGAGAGGCTTTGGCTAACTCAGTAGACAGGAGAAATAAAATATTGCTCACATATGCACACACACACGCTAATGCAGAGCCAACATACGACTCAGGCAAACAGCCTACTGTTTCCACCCATAAAAATCCTCAAACTGGATTTTTCTTGATGGCATTTATTGCCTTCTCCTGATTAAAATTGGAAGAAATCATACTTCTCTCTTCTCTGTAGAAAAGGAAATTAATATGTTACTCCATGGAAAGCCCTCTAAAACACTCAGTTCTTAAAAATTACAGACCAAGATCTCAGCTGGTATAAAACAGCATAGTTATGTTAACTTCTAGAAAGCAGAGCATCTTTACACCAGCTTAAGATCTGCCCCCATATGCTGTTTCTTTAGAACAACTTGTCTTCCCTTTTTTTTTTTTCACAATATGCATCTGGTTTAAGGTGACTTTTTCTTTCCCAGCATATGGAGTTGAATGATTATGACAATTTACATTTATTTTAAATCACAGCCTATTAAATGGAAAAATAAATGCTAATATGTTGATATGGTTTACTTCTGAATGAATTATTGATATGAATGAGTAGTTGCAGCTATCATAATTACTGTTTATTAAATAAATATCTTTTGAATTAGAGACCCTTGATTAAGAAATGACATTTTTGTCTCAAAATTGGTTCCCTGCTGCTATTATAAGAAATACCTTACTTTAAATAACAAAAAAAATGGAGAAGTGATTCTATTTTTTATCTTTTCCTTTGCTTTTTGAACTTGGCAGTGCTTTGTGCATATTCCCTTTCACTGCTTTTCTCCTCTAATCAGTTAAGTGAGGCTCTTTCCCCTCTGTTGTTTGTGTGGATCTGTCACAGAGCACCTAGAGACACAAAAAAAATTTTAAATAGAAAAATATGAAACACGAAAACTAAAGGATTGAGGATCAGATACGTGAAAGTCTTCTCAACATTTTCTTTTAATCTGAGCACGTTTCATATTAATAGTGTCTCTTTAACATAAATAATGATCTAATGAAATAAATATGAAATTGAAAGAATCATAAAAAGAATTTTACATTTAAGAATGCCATCTGTGTAACACTTAGTCTAACAATAAAATCATTTCAGCGCCAAAACAGCTCACTCTGCTTCCAGCATAAGTTACAGAACAGTATAACGGTTTTGTAGAATGGCATAAAATCTGACTTCAATTGGAGAATGAGCACCTGGGTTCAAATTTGGTTCAGTTCACAAAGGCAGTGAATTTCACACGTGAGTTTTGAACTGGTCCCTGTTAATTTTTCCACCTCAAATCATCACAAATTTTTCATTCGGTTGCCAATTGTTATCAAAAGAAAATTTAGATATCGGGGCAAAATGTTTTGCAGGTCAGCACGAGAATATGTTGCAACCGCTATTAAATTAGTTCTCTGTTTTTTCATTATGTAAAACTGTCACAGTATTCAATGTCAGTTTTGTTTGATTAAGGAACACAGGATTCAGTCTTGAAAAAATGAGACATAATTTAATTATATCTGTGGTATGAAAAGTTCTACCTCTAAGACAGTTTGACTTAATTCCAAATGTAATGTCAGCCTTTATGATAGGTATCCTAGTTCATGGGATGGCACAGGCATAGAATGGAAGATATGTGTTGCAGGACAGAGATGCTTTTTCACAAAGTAAATTTGGAAAAACCGAGAAGCCAAGTTTGTCTTATATAATCCAAAACGGCTTAGCCATACTGAACACAATAGAGATTGTTTGTTTATACCAGCTGAAGAGAAGGGAACATATTTGTTTTGAGAGAGAAATGTTATAATACATATTGTTTTATATGCCCAGGCCTCATTACACATTGCTAGTCTTCAATATGGATCAGATCCTAAAGCTGCTCTACATACCGAAATAAATGTGAGCTCTACCCACAGAGACTTAGGCCACATGTCTGTCAATGTCATCTCAAAAAAATAAATGTTCAAAAAAGGAAAACAACAAAAGTGTCTTAGAGACTGTGGAGAATGCTCACGTACCGTAGATGCCATCCAAGGGGATGCTGAGGAATTACTTGGGGAGAGAGAAAACTCCATAAAACCAGACTGAAGAACAGAGTTGGCCTGGAAGAAAATGAGAGGTAATTAGGGTTCACCGAAAAATAAAACTTGCACCAGGCAGCTTTGTATTTTACAAGTCATCTTAAAATAACTGAGTTCTACTCAGAGGAAATTCTTGCCGCACATCAGAAACGAGGCTGCATTAGTGTCTCCCCGGGCAAAGGTGGCCACATGCCGCATTTTGCTAAAAGATGCAGTCATGAGAACATTCCCCGCCAAAGAGTCAAAGCCCTGCTTAATAAACAACCCGGAGTGCTGCACGCTGTATTCATATAAGGGAGGCATGAGCCAGCTGAGAGAGACATTCAGATGCAATCAAAGAGGATCTGAGCCTAACTGAGTGCTCACATGACAGTTGGGATCATTTCGGATCCCTTCCAATGAAGATAAAATAGCATCAAAAGCAAGGAGGCTTTTTTTTCCTTTCTTTTAAGGATGAAAACACAACATCATTAGTCAAATTTACTCTGAACTTCCGCCTCCTCATGTTGATTTGTACTCAGGTTGAGTAAACATATCTTTCCATCAAGGTAAATAAATGTAAAAGCCTATCAGTAACTTAATTGCTTAACGAATTATGCAGTGTGGGGTGTAACACTGTTTTTGACTATACTGTTGAAGTTAACGACCTCTCAAAAACACCTATTATACATCTTGGCAGCAAAAAAAAATATCTGTTCCTACTTGAAAATCTGCTTATAGAATTTCAACCATTTCCCAATCATTTTTTTTTCGTAGTTTTGAGGAATGAAGGAAGAAATTACCTAGTGTTATTTTCTAGATGTAGCAGTATAAAATGGAGTATATCACTTTGAGACACTCCTTTTGGCAGGTCTGCATGATACAGAGAAATTAAACTTGGGGCAACAGAGGAGCCCACAGTAAGGTCAGGAGTTGCAGAGGGTATGAGAAATATCTTTAAATAAAACTAGCCACATTACTGGATGGGAAAAAAATTACACAGTAGCAGAGAGGTTAAGTCCATAGATGTCAGACGGGAGCCTAATCTCTGATGCACAGCACACACCTGGCCACATCTGGGAATGTGCACTTGCTGGCCTCGCCGTACCTCGTGCCTTGAATGGAGAGCACTCACGGGAGAAAGCAGTTGTGCTGCTTAAAATAAAGTAGTTTAATGGAGGTGTAGACAAAATCCACCCTCCAGCAAGCAGATGGCAAAGGGGGAGTGTATGCCCCGCATCTGAGATTACAACCTGGCCCACAGTGGGCTTGAAGACAACATGTGGAGGCCTTGCTTCCTCTCTGACGTGAGAGATCAGAAAAGTCACCAAGCAACCTTGAGAATCCAGTCAAGAAGCAAAACAAAGCATGGAAAGGCAATAGGATGGTCCATGTTTACAGTCTATCAATTGATTAATCATCTTCTTCTGAAGCCATATTATGTGTTGAATAGTAGACATCCCGATATGTGATCACTACCCAGATGGAGGGACAGGCACTAATAGTTTTGGACAGGCCATTCTATAGAGAACTCCACAGAGGGTATGTTGTGTTAATTATATACTCCCATATCAACTTTGCTCAGTCCATTGCCAGACAAAGGTGAATTCAAAAATGTCCAGCCAAAAATTTTAGCCAAAATCTTACCCTGCTTTGGTCAATTAACAGTGGCTAGGGTGCCCCGTGGTTACCTTCATCTGCTTTCTACAAAACCCTAAAGCTTTTACAAATATTCATTTCTGTTGGTATCACTCAACAGCTCGTTGTTAGGATTTGTTCTCGTTAGCATGCGTGAACCAAGACTGATGTATCAGGCTCTGTGGTGTGACAGCCTTCAGCTCAGAAAGTGGATACCTGCATCTCTTGGAGTCCAGAGACTCACACTGGACTCAAAGGATATCTACAAAAATTATCTTTCTTCTTTCATTTTCCTGTATTAAGCCTAAGTGTGTTCACCCAAATCAACAGTCAGGCAAACTGTGCATGCGAAAATCTGGATTTGTACAAGCTGAGCATTTTTTTGATAACATTCTAAGTTTAAATATCTTGATAAAAGGTGAAAACTCTTTAGCAAATCTGCCTCTAGAGAAAAATAACATTTTTTTAATTCCGTTTACTGTCAATCAGCTCAAAGAAAGTAGAACTGAGCACTGTTCTATAGGTTGATTTGTTGCTTTAAATAATGTCACTAATATCCAGATATCAACGTGATGGTGGGAAAAAAAAAAAAAAAAAAAAGCTCACATTAAGCCTAAATTCAATTACAGCTCCAGAAATCAGAATGAAGTCTGATGCTACCTGCTTATTCATGTTTGCATGACTGAGAAATAGAGTATCTGTTTTACCTTGAATTTTCTGCTTTAGTGGGGTTAAAACATTAACCATCACCTTAATGAAAACATTGTTTTCAAATGTGTCTTAAGTAATATAGCGCTGACAGAAACAGACATTTCTTTTCCTCAGTATGTTGTGTGATGTAAAGTAAACTGCTTGACATTTTTTCCTTGATTCCAAGATAGTTCTCACAATTCTCACTGATGATTAGGGAAAAAAAAATATAGTGCCTGCCTTACAACTAGAAGCCAAAGATTCCTCCCGAATTAAAAATTTAAGATTTGTCCCTGAAAACTCATGATCATCTTCTGATCGAATAGATTGGAGCAGGTGTGTAATGACAATTAACATACATGCCCTATCCAGGTCTACATTTTATTCTGTATTATTTCATTTGGGTGTTACATGCAGTATAGCATGTCCATATTTGCACGCAGAAATGCTGTATGATATCAGTGGAGTTTCAACCAGCACACATTTCACTACTGATTTCACATATGGATCTGGGAGTTACTTTTCTCCTAATATGGTGATAGCACAGGCACTATTTAAACGATTCTGGAAACTTGCAAATATACACCAGATGTATCTTTTGTAAACGTTACATTTTGCAGCATCTCAGCATTTGTGAGGAGTTGCAAACTATGCCAGCCATGCTGTAACGGGGCACGAGAGAGTGCTGCGTTCAGAGAAATGCAATAGTCAAAGCTACGAGGGCTGTCGGAAGCCCCATACTATGAGGGAAGGCCTCTAACCATTGCATGTTTACATTTATGTGAATGGCAGAGTGGTTTTTTTCTCCATGAATTTCATGTTAGGGTTACACCATGCCCCTCAGTCCAGCAACTCAGCTCAGAATCAGAGCTAGGTGACATATGACAATAAACTTAGAGGAACGGAGCTGGATGCGATGCCCCACTGCAAGTGTTATTTCCAAGTTCACAGGCTTGCAAATTAAAATGTCCCTGAATCTCTGCCATGAAAAAAAAACAAATCAAAATCAGAGGAAAAGGTCTGGGCATCTGCTAGAAGCATCTAATATATAACAAATATGTACACTGAGCTTTCTAGATATACATGTCACTGAAATGTAGCCTAGAAGTAATGTAAAACCAGAAATATTTTAATTGTATTTTTCCATTTGATATTCAAATGAAAAAAATATATCTTATTAAACACAACAGTTGGCTTTGCTATTTTAATAAAAAATAAGTTGTTGAGGAAAAGAAAAGCAAAACTACTGATTCCTTTCCTTATGATGATCAAATGAGCCTTTCATGTTTGTATCTTATACTTCACTTTTTAGCATTTTGAGGCAAATAGCAGATATCAAAACTTAGTAAATAATCAAAGACTTACTCAGTTTTTCCAAACTGTCATGCTGCTTATCTTGTAATAACTGATCTCTTAGGTAGCATAAGCTATTTAATTGCTACTGAAGAATATTTGAATGAAAAAAAAACAGACGACATCCTCCCTAACCCCTCAAAAAGACAAAACTATATTCTTCAAAAAGACACATGACGACAGATAGATTCTGATCTCTTATACACACGCACAAGTGCAGGAGCTAATTTTACAAGATTTGATAGGAGCTGCATATCTGAGATTACACCCTGTCCTACTGACTGCACATTCCACATAGAAAATGGCTTAATTTGGAAAGAAATTCTGCTGCTGATAAACCTAGGCTCCGTGGTCTCGGAGTATTCAAATAACCTGATCTATTAAATTATTTTAAAAAGCAGCCAAGTCTGCACAGCAACTCTATTTTAAAGGGACTTTTTACAGTGTTGGCAAAGTGTGTGTTCATGTATCCCCCCTGACATGATAGACTGTAATGGCTTCGGTCTGTCATGTCAACCATCTGCATATTAAACAGTCCCTAAGTACACATTGACACAGCAGACCCTAATAGCTCTGAAGCCGTAACAATCTATTGAGTCAATAATATGCATGTTAAAGAGCATCTCATATACTTCCATCAATATCTTTTATCTTTTATTTAATTTGTTTCTTCTTTTTATATGTATAGTCGCAGTTTTTAAGAACCTTTATCCTTAACGTGCTGCCACGGATGTGAAGCCTGTGGCACAGAGAGGCATGCACAGTAGCGAAACCCTTCCCTAATATCTGGGGCAAAACTTAAAATGATGGCAGTAGTATTTTTGCACTGGCAGCACACATCCCTCCTCCTGTTCCAGACCAGGTGGAAATATCCCCTCCTTTCTGCTGGACCTGATCCGACGCCCATGAAAACCATAGGAAACATTACTGATGTTTTCACAGGCTTTGGATGAAGCCCAGTGTGATGCTACTCATTCCTATTACACATTTCCTTCTAATTAAATGAAATAGGTCACAAGGGGGAAATGAAACAAAAGACAAATGTATTTACTTACAGTAATATCAATTCCCCAAAAAAGACAATCAGAAACAACGGAAAAGATAATATTAAATACACGATTTCTTCATTGACCTGAAATTGCATGTGGTACTACAGCTGTAAATCATCCCTGTGTGATCCAGAGACACTTCATACTATGCAACAGGGAAAATTTTACTTAAGAAAATGGTGACTTAGTTTCCTTTGTCTCAATAACCGAAGAAAAAACCTTACTTTGCTTTTCCTCTACTTCATGGCGCAGCAGTGTGGGTGCTCGTCTCACACTCTGGTCACAGAACTTTCCTGCCTTCTTGCACTGCCTGTGCTTTCGGCAATCGTCACAATTGGGCTGAGGCTTTTAAAAGACGAGCCCAAAGTGCAGCATGCATTCCGAAAAGACAGCAGTGGAGAGGTCATTTGACTCTATAGGCTGATGTTGCCAGCCTCCTCTTTCCACTAATTTGGTGCTGCTGTGTCCTCGAAGCAGATAGATTTATCCCTGTATATCATTAACTTACATCCCAGAGAGATCAGAAATGTGCAGTTCTTTCTTTGCAGACCTTTTCTCTCTGCCTTGTCCAATTTCAGGTCTGTGGGCACAGCAGATCACATCATGCCCTGCTTCATCACAGCTTGCCCTCACCATGGCCTGCCCTGCTCATCACAGACATGCCAAGAGCAACCTCCACAACTCCCTTACAGTCACCAAGAAGAAGTCTTTTGACAGAGTGGCAGAGGAGTCAACCAGGCTCCACACAAGCCCTGGGATCTGTCCCACCATGGGGATGCTCCTCAGAGCCCCCAAGTACCAGGATCCTAAGTGCTGGTGCAGGGACCAGAGTAGGTCCTTCTGAGCACGATGGAGAGCCCAAAGCTTGCACTGACATAGATTGTGCTATTGAAGCTTGCCTGCCAATGAGCTAACAAGTAGGAAAAGTTTGGGATGGGAGAGACTTTTTCCAAGAGCATGGAGTTATTGCAAATATTAAGTACGTGAAGAAAGCTTGGAGGATGTGTGCCTAAAAAAAAAAAAAAGATTAAAGTGAAAGTCTCTGAAAGTCCTGCTCTCTAAATTCCCAGGATTTCCCTTAACTAAGAGAGTCAAGAGGATCCCTGCAAGGCCTTGTTTCTGAGGCAAACAGCTCATGCCCAGTGATACTCTGTGATTTGATGCAAGTCATCACCAAAATATAGGCCAAAGTGCTATCCTTTAGCAGTAGCTGGCAAAATTATGGGAACAACCATGCCTGTTTCTGGATAATCCTCCCTGGATCTGTTACAAGAGCTCTTCCTCATTATTCTTGCTGTTCAGACATGGCACTTGTAGGGTAAATGTGCTGACAAGGGTTTAGGTTTCCTGGCAGCCCAACGGCCAGGACAAGACCAGTCCCAGTGAAAGTGAAAATGTCACACATCAAGGAGATACTTGGTCTGAATCATGTATAAGACACCTGCCTGCTCATCTGGCTCTTCTTTTTGTGCTTGGCTACCCATGGAGGCTTCCCTCTGTTTACCAGAGCCACCAGACAACACAAAAGGATGTGAGAAGCAGGCCATGCAGCCAGAAAGAGCGCCTTTAATCCAAATCCTCTGCACCAAGGATGACTGCATTGGGTAATGCTCACTCTGGGCTCTGAGCACTTCCAGGAATTGCTCCATTGATTTATGAGGAAAGGTCATGCAGTGCCATCCCACATTAGAGCAGCTGACATCTATCATGAGGCAAGAGAAGATGCATCCGCCTCAGTCAGCAGGTGAGCTTGGGATGTAAAGGCAATGAAGAGAGGGTGACAGGGAGGAACATAGTGCCCTTGAGGGGAAGAAGGCTCAGTATCCTCAGGGAAATGTGGGAGGGAGAAATTTGGGCAGGGCTAAGACTTCTCTGTGTGCCTAGGATGTCTCCTTTCCCCCACAGAGGAACGTTGGCCACCCTTCCCACTTCTTTGGTTCTCAGTGTTCAACGCTGCACCTGGAGTTATCTCCCATTTACCAGCGAGCTGACTTAAGTGTCTGACTCAGTCACATATGTTTGGCTCCCTTATCCAGAGTAAGATTTGGCCTCCTAGCTGTGAAAACAGCTTATATCACATGTGCTGCAAAGCCTAGCCAGAACAGGCTGAATAAAGGATGAAGTTTAATCATGGAAATGTTGACCTACAAATAGAGAACAAAATGTTAAACCACATGGTATAGGGTGCTGCGCGCCCCAAATATCAAGGAGAGGAAAGAAGAATTGAACACATTTGGAAAGTCAAGCTCACTGTTTGGGGTTTTTTCCTCCTCTTTCTACAGATTCTGAGAGTCAGACCCACACTGTTCCCGCTCACGATGACACCCTGGCATCTGAAGAACAACATGACACCCACCACAAAACGCTGCTGTTGGCTGGCGCTGTCTAAAGCAGCGAGGTTGGCGAGGGAGGTGAGGCTGCCAGGGGAGCGCGCGTGGGGGAGCCGAGTGGGACGGGACGAGCGGACGGGCCTCTGCTCCGCGGGACCCGCGCAAAGCTCGGGAGAGGCCAACGTGACAGCTACGAACGCCTCTTTCACCCTGTTCCCTTGAAAACAATCCATGGGCTACCTCTAATAGCTGCTTTTTTTTAGGGGGGGTTGTTTTTTGGATTTGTTTTTCCTTTGTAATTATTTTCACACCACCTTTCATCTGGAATTTTCTTACCTTTGTGGGTTTCACACAAAGAAGGCTAGTTTTTTTTTTGGCAGAGAATCCATTTCCATTTTTAATCACAGCCATCACACAAACAGTTCATCTCACAGGATGTGAAAACTTTCTCATAGGCTTTATTTAACATATCTTGGTGGGTTGAGGGGAAAAAAAAAAAAAAAGAAAAGACAAAGGAGAATTTCTAAACGAATAGTTGCCTTGCTTTCAGTAACTTAGATGCTTTGTCCTTAGGTACGCTGCATTTGAGATGAACATAGTTAACAGCAGCCAGCCAGACCTTACTGACTGACAACTGTTTCTTTACAGGATTTCTATGTGCCAAGGAGCTGGACAGTAATACCCATTTGGTATTCATGGGAAGTACTTGCAGAACAATAATGACAATAATTGCTTCTGATTCTTGTGTTTACAACACTGCCAAAGTATCATTAGAGCCTTATTTATAGATAATAATGCTTATTAATCACACATATTTGAATTTTGGAATGTATTAGATTAATATTCCTTTGTAACTTGGTTCTGTACTAATGCTACGAGAAGCAGGGTGTGAATGCAGCCAGCTTGCTGGGAGCACTTGCCTTAGAAACGTGAAATCCTCCGATCCATGTGCAGGTGAGGGACGAAGGAGATGCCTCTTCCTCCGCAGGCAGACCCGGGATCAGTCGGCTCAGTTCCCCAAAGCGTCTCCTTGGCACTAAAATCAGGTGCAGACTCCTGAAAATATATTGCAGAAGATGTGATAGTAGTATCAGATTTTAGCTGCCTTTTTGATGCCCTCTTAAATGAGGTGGGTTTTTTTCTGCTTTAAAAGAGAAACCAAGTCGGGGAGTGAGGAGACCCACCACCTACCATCTCACTCTGCCCTGTGGGCAAATTTTCCCTGGACCTTGGGACTCACGAATGCCTGAGAGGTTGGGCAATGAGAAGCATAGTACAAAAATCACTGCTAATTTTGTTTATTAAATAATTCCAGCTTTTCTATATCAATGTCTGCCACGATTCAATGGCACGATAGAATGAAAATGGATTTTTAAAAATGACAGTTAAAACAAGCAAAAATGTCACCCAAATCTAAATATCAACTGCCATATATTCATATTCTCCTTTGTCTCTCTGTAGCCCATTACAATGCTGAAAGAACACCAAAGCAACTGCAGCACCAAACTCTCCAATTTTTGGTGTGTGGCCAGCTCCATAAATTTGCATTTAAACAAATAAAATCCAGAACACTGTAGTATGTCTTTTTTTTTTTTTTTTCATGAGATGGTTCTTCAAGCAAATTTAAAGAGGCTCTGTCAGTTTAGAGATCACATTTCTGTCTCCCTTTTCTTTTTCTTGCCAACTGCTGATGTAACGTGACTACTATAAACGCTGCAAATTAGGGGAACTTTATTTTATTTTATTCAGTGTATTTTATTTTGTGCCTTTTACAGCACTTTCTGTGTAGAAGGTATAACCTGTTCCTCTGTGTCACAGTCCCCCATTGTTTCCAGGGTCTTTTACAGAGCCATAGTGGCAGGAAAAAAAGAAAGAAATAATTAAAATGTAGACACTTTAAATTACGAAGAGCACTTGTGGCTTGCTGCAACTGCCCCAAACTGCACCGTGTTCGTATATTTTAACTGACTAAACTAAAAAGCGAGAGTGCCCCTTTAAAATGCGCCTCACCTCCGAATATTCTCGCTTGTTTTTCTGACTGTATCCATAAAATGCAAGGAGGGAGGTTTTCCAGGAATTCCAAACCCGCTAAGACCAGTTGGTACTGAGCAGAGCCCAATCGCTTCTCAACAAAGCAAAGGATTTTTTTATAAAAATAAAAAATGAAGATGCAGAAATGCAGTCGGAGACGGGACCAAGCAGCAAGGCTCAAGGTGTCGTTCGGGAAGGCGTCCCGCTTGCACCAGCAAGGAGCCTTCTCCAAGAGCACAGCACAGGGGGGCACCCATCACACCGGGGACACGGGTGTCCTCCCGGCAGGGACATGGCTCAGAGCTTGCCCTGATTCCACGGAAGGAGGATCAGCCTCCGTGTTTAACATGCACTTCATAGACAAAGAAATTAGAGTCCAGGAAGAGTGCTGGGTCCAACGCAGACAAGGCGTTGGACTGGGTCCTGTTCCTGCTTTCTGCTCAACAACATCCAGCCAAAATGGTTCGAGAAACTGATCCTGTCCTCCTGACGGGCCTTCCATTGATAGGCACCCATTTGTTTGAGCTCTCCTCATTTTGGTGCAACAAATAAAATTTCTTAAAGTTAGTTACACGCTACACGTTTCATCAATGTAGAGGAGTATACGACATATTCTCTTCCTTGCTGTTAACGTCAACTATTGGCTGTTCCTCAGAATCTTTAGACTATTTTTGTTCAGGTTTCGATATTTTATAATGTAGAAAATTTTCCCTCTAACAAGCCGTTAAAATTTGTGCCTTATTATTTCTTAATTTTAGGAGAAAATACCTGGAGGAAGTGTTTAGTACTAAGATCCTCCTGTGCGAAAGTCAAAATATTACCATTTAAAATCTTAATTCATTCTTTGCAGACTACACTCATTTTCTTAATTGAGTAAAGAACAATAATATCTAATATTGGTATCTTTTTTTAAAGAGGTGTTGGTTTAATTAGTTCTCCTAACTCTCTGAAGGAAAGAGCAAAACCAACAGCTATCACATGGGAAAAGGTAGGTTTGGAATTATATCCATAGGGCTGATGCTAAACCTAAATGAAGATAAAAACAGAATTTCCAGTGATAGCATTTTCTCTTTTTTTTTCCACAGTCGGAGCGACTGTAACTCTGGTTTCTGTATCGACATCTGACTTTCTAAAGAAAATGGTCTTTTTTTTCACATTTTTTGAGTTTTCTCAGTATTCTCACTGAAGTCAAAGTTAATGCCCAATGCCTCCGACAGGTAGGTACTTTTCCTGCAGTATCTATCCCCTTTCTGTGAGTGTAGAGAGATTCATGAGCTGCCAGTTTGGAAACGCCGATCTTCTGCACCGAATACGTAGATGAACTTACAAGCACTGCTCACGAGATTAGCTCCCGACTAAGAGTACACAAGGTCAGATCTCAAGCAATAAACAGTAAAACGACCTTCCTAAAGTTAAGTGAGACAAGTTCTAAACGTGGAGAGAGACAGACAGAGTTTCAAAAGCATCTTTCTTTTTTTTTCTTCTATCATTTTATTTGCTGCATTTCTCAGTAGAACAATATTATTCTGTTTGTATTTAGCATTGCTTTTATTGTCAAATAGTGATACTTTCTGCCATCAAATTGCGTGATTATTGTGTATTTATCCCTCCAGATACATAGTGTGAACATTTTGCTTCTTTATTTTTATATCATTTATAGCTACTAAAATTTTGAAATTGTAATTTCGCATCATCTTCATAGAACTGCGAGACACAAGCAGGAATAAATATAAAAACATACCTTCATCAACTGTACTACTAACACAAATAAGAAAAATAAATCTTTGTGTATTTTTAAATAGCCTTGTAGGAGTCATATACTTTTGCTACATGCTGTATATTGTATAGTTTCTTCCCCTGTTATGACATATCTAATTACTTTAAGAAAAAAACTTTTGAAAATATTAAGGCATAAGCCTTTGTATGAAGTACTTTTGCTATGTTTTTATTGTGAGAAGATTAATAATTATCCTACAAGCATGACACAATGTTTTAAAATGATGTTTCTGGAAAGGGTTAGCATCATGCATACAGGTATAAACGTGGAAAGAAGGGTTATTTCACAGCAGAGAAATTCTTATTTAAACAAATAAAAGTGAAATGGCTAAACTGTTTAAAAAACACTAAGTTTTTTGTTCTCCTGTCACAGCTATTTTGAAAATAAAATATCAATAACAAGTTTCAGAACAAGACTGAGCATCTATACAGAAAACAAGAGGTACTAAAATTAATCAGAAGTGATTTGGAGAAGTGCCTCAAGTGTTTGCCTCAGCGTTTGGGTCAAAAGTGGCCAGAAAGAGCTCCGCTGTGCAGGAGAGGGCAGGCGTTTTACCCGCTTTTGCCTTTTCCTGTGCCATCTGCGATGCTCTACGGGTAGGAACCAGCCCGAACACGGCACAGGCTTTTGGTCTGCTTCCACAAGACAAGTCTAAAGTGCTAACAGTCCCAGCAAGGACCTTCGTATTTCCCAGAAAGGGTCATTTCTTTCCTAACCAAGCTCATATGTACCCAGTGCTTTCCACTTGTGCAAACACTTTTTGACATGGCTGTTGAAAAATTCCCCATCTCACGTCTCCTTTCCACCAGTCAGAATTTATTGGCCTGGTTCCCCAAAGCCAGAGACAGTGTTGCTGGACTAAAGCGAGTAGGATACAGCCTTCAGGTCAGCTAGGCATAAGTGCAGGCAGAATGGCTCTCCCTTGGACCTGATTCTGGAAGAACTCACTTTGGACTCAGAAACCAGGCAAAAACAGTGCCTCGGCTTATATTAAGCTCCGGTGGGATTGCACCAGAGAGAGGGTGGACAGTCAGATCCTGCTCATTCCAGGCAGACAAAACCCCAGTTGGCTTCAGTGAACAGGACAGGCAGGATTTGTCCCAACCAGGATAATGATATGATATGATATGATATGATATGATATGATATGATATGATATGATATGATATGATATGATGCTGGAGTTGGTAGATGTTATATTAAGGAGAAGACTGAGGGCTGCAGTTGCTTCTCACTGACATCAACGACAGCCAGAGCACCACGGTTTGCCCCTGAGCTGAAGTGCAGGATTCAATCCTACCATGTTTTCCACTAGCTTTTCTTGAAATAGTAGATTTTAATAATTGTTAATACTTTTTAAATAATTTTAAACAATGCAGTACAAAGGCCACATGGCCCTTTTTTTTTTTTTTTTTTTTTTTTTTTTTTTTGCTTTTTTACAATAATAAGCTAAATTGTCTAAACTCCCTTTCTAAATTTTAAATGTTGCTTTACTTGACTTCACACTTCTTATAAAAGTGTCCCATTGTGGTATGGTTTCACTGTGCTCAAAAGCCTATGCAGATAGCATTGACTGTATCAGTTCATTTCATCTTATTAATCAGCCACTTAAAAATGTGTTCCTTTCAGTGCAGTACAAAGTGAAACACGGATTCTCTTTTTGTCATTTCCCAATTAAATCCATATGCCATAATGGCTATATTTCATGTGCAAAATAACAATATGTTTACATACCTTTATTCTTTAGTGAATTGCTTTATTTGCAAAATGCTGTGTATAGAACTGAAATTTAAAATAAATTGTTTTTTTCTTTTTTTTTTCTTGATATGAAGCATTGCTTAAGTTCACAGTAATTTTAAATATGATACATTTAAAATATTAATTTTTCCCATATATTATTCACCGACTTTCAGGTTTCATCTCAAGTTAGTGGCACTTTATGTTTCAAAGGAAAAATTGTTTCTTTCTTCAGTACTAATGTTCTATTAATTCACTTTGTAAGATCACTCTGGTTCAGACAAATGAAATTGCACTAAATTGCTTATGCCAAGAATCATGCTAAAGTTGTTGACATTATATAAAATTCCGTTTCCCATTACTATTTTATGTTTTTATCTCAGTATCATCTTTTTAGTTATAATTCATAGCCCTGTTTAGTTAGTTTTCAAAGGACAAACATATGCATAAATATTTCTGTGCTGAGATGGGGGCATACATGGATATTTACAGTAAAGTCTGTAACGTAAATGACTTACAAAAAATTAAGTGCAAACTCACAGTGGACTGTCTTTACAGTTTTGCTTTAGAAACATTTTTATTTTGTGTAGTTTTCTTCTAGAAACACATCCCCTTCCAACGCGTTTCATTACACAAACACTTATATATGTGCTTATATACACACTTATGTAAAAAACATATTTGTGTGCATGTAGATGTGCTTGCAATGCCACATAAGCATGTAATGCAATGAATATTATTCATGTATTCATTTTATATACATAAATAAAGTTCATTTTATATATATATACCTAAATATACACACACATATATAATGTGTGTGTAAAATCTGTGAAGGTGTTCCTTAAAGGAGCAAGAAAGGCCTAAATGTAGACAGATCTTCATAACATCCAAAGAACTGCAAAAATATTGGATACAAAACCGAATCTTTTATATGGCCATTTATCTTTTACACTCTTTAAAGTTCCATGTGGGTATGCAACTACTTTCGGAGGTAATGACAGAAATTATATGTGGACAGACTGAAAATCGTCAATGGGTAAAACAGCGTAAAATCTAATGAAATGCCTTTCGGGAGTGAAATAATTCATAAAACGCTGGAGCAAGAGTAGCAGTAAAAAAAAAAATGTAAATAAGAGCAAAACACTATAAATATATACCTCAGTGTATGTGTAGCCGACTCTCTCTGACTGTCACCAAAATCTAATGTTCTAAAGTTAGGAACCCAACTCCAAGGACTTATACACAAGCGCACCAATGCACTTAGATTAATATAAAATCTGCAGTTTTAAACTTTATGCTTGCAACGTTACTTGTAGTTTC
This sequence comes from Nothoprocta pentlandii, assembly GCA_013398315.1. Classification (NCBI taxonomy): domain Eukaryota; kingdom Metazoa; phylum Chordata; class Aves; order Tinamiformes; family Tinamidae; genus Nothoprocta; species Nothoprocta pentlandii. The sequence continues at coordinate 8,623 of VZSG01000245.1, read as the reverse complement.
CTTTTTGAGTAACTGGTATTTGTTCCCTTTGCAATTTAGAGATTTAGATTTTTTTTT
>VZSG01000244.1:1073482-1107921 GCA_013398315.1 Nothoprocta pentlandii | reverse complement strand
CCTCCTCCTCCTCCCTCCTCCTCCATGGCGCGGGCCTGGCCCGGCGGAGCCGCCTCCCCGCAGGCCCACCCCGGGGACGTGTTCGCTGGTGGTGAAACGCAACGTGCCACGGGCTCCTTTCCCACCCTCCCCCCGTTTTGTTTTGTTTTGTTTTATTATTTTATTTTGTTTCATTTCGTTGCATTTTGTTTTATTTCGTTTTATTCCTTTTTTTTGATGCAACTATATTTGCCCCAGCTGGACATCAAATGAGGTTACTAAAGCTGCGTTCTGCAGTTCTGTCAAAAATAGTATTTTTTTTCCAACAGGTGTGAAGCAAACTCCCACATTTGTTCACGACAAATGCTCTGCTTTCCTTCGAAAGGATAAAACTCACAACTGTGCAGTGTTTTTTTTTCAGTGCTACAATAACAGTGCGGTGTTTGAAAAAAGGTTGCTTTTTTGAGCTCCTTGTAGATCTAGTAGCCTTGATCTGGGCAGAAAAAAAAGGGAGATAAATAATTTAAAAAAGTTAAATTTAAGTGTGGGTTTTTTTGTTTGTTTGTTTTTTAGAAGTAGGGATTTAGTTGTTGGTTTTTGGACTTTTCTGGAAGAAACAAATCAACTTGTTAACAAAAGTGGGAAATAGCTGACCAGAAAATGCTCAGTGGAGAGGTTTTTTGTTTGTTTGGAATTGTTTTGAAACATGGGCAGAATTATGGCAGCTTTAGAAAAGTTTAAAAAAAAAAAAAAAACCAGTTCCTGCCTTTGAATCCTTTTTGAAGCCTGTACGGACGTAGTCACTAGGGAAGCCAAGTGTGACATCTTTGGGCTTGTGAGCTCCTGTCACCGTTGTACAAGGTTTTGGTGCTTGTTTTAAATCACGTGTTAGAGGCTTAGGATTTGGTGGATAACTTGTGAATTTTAGGAGATCGATGGGGGCCTGGCACAGACGTATGGCATTAAGTCTCTGGGCTGCCTTTATTTACTTGGATGAAAGCTGAATCCTGTGCCTTTGCTTCTTAGGTTCAAACTTGGCTGTGCTGGTACTTCCGAAATCTTTGCTGCAAAAGCACTTTGGTGGCCTTGCCTTTTTTACTATGCAAAGAATTCACTTGCTGCTCACAAGATTCAGTAAACCCATGGCAATGCAGAAGTTGTGCCTGAAACTTGTTATATGACTGTAAACGTGATTTATCCCTGGTTGTGGGTCGGATCTATGTCCTGAGTTAACCTAGCTGCTTAGGAAACAGTTTTAATTTTTTGATACGTGTTTTAAATCTCTATATTTTTACCTATGCTTGTAAACTAACATAGGTTTCTTCTTTGGGGTTCAAGCAAAGGATGTAAAGTAGGGGTATCTAAAATAACCTTTTGGTAATTTTCTTAAAAACATCTCAGGTGAACTGATAGGCTTCTCAGCTCTAATCTTTCAGCCTGTGAGTGCACATGTATTAAATACTCAGCCACTTGGTGCTATTTTTTCCTTTTTTCAAGGAACACTTGAAAACTCATTACTCTAAAATTGGTTGATGGTGGTGACAGCTTACAATTGTTTCCTGCCATGTCCGAGCTGTATCTGTTTAAGTGGTGTCTCTTTGCCATCAATGTTTTCCTCCGTTTCTGATCTACCTTCCCGTCTATATCCATTGCTAGCCCTTAATCCTCTTTAGGCAGCTCCCTAAAGCAGAGGTTTTTCTCTCGCTCCTGACGTGTGCAAAGCAGGCCCTGCGCTGGGGGTACGGGCGGATTCGGCAGCCTGCGGAAAGCCCCGAGCCCCCGCGGCACATGGAAGCAGCCGCCCGGCCCCGGCAGCGGGAGGAGACCTGGAGTCTGCCTTCCTGCTCCAGGAGGAGTGCGACATCCTTGTGTCTGTGCACGTTGGGTCTGTGCCACAAGGATGTCGCACTCCGCTTGGAGTAGAAAGGGGAGTGTAAGCAGTAATAATAAAGAATACTTTAGACAAAAATCTGTAATTAAAATATCCATTTGTAATGGATGCTCCGGGAACAGGATTGTGATCTGACCACTGCTGGATCTGTCTGTTTGTACTCCCGTGAGTCACTGTGTGATTCTTCAGAGCTCTCGTTTGCTTTTCTCCAAAACAGGGTGTTTTCAGCACATGCTCATAGCAAACATCTTTTTCCCCCTCTCTTCAGGCTTCGTTGGCCTAAAGGAAATTTCTTCAACAAATGAGCCTATCGCCTTCTTTCCAATTTGGAAGAAGATAAAGCTTCTCTCCTGTTTTCCTCTCTAGACTAATGGATATTCTTTATAACATAGGAAGGAACTGGTTATTGGCCCACCAGTCTCCTTTCTCAAATACATACCGTGAATAACATTTTCTTCATTATTTAATATCCCTTGAGAAAGGTATAGCTTACTGCAGGTCATAAACACTAAATGTTATGGCCAATGCATCACTTTTATAATGCCACTAAAAAAAAAAAAGGGGAATACTTCATATGTGTAAAAATTATTATGGGATACCATTTAGTTCTAGTCATTTTATCATTAGTATATAGGGGGAATTATTGCATTTTCAGGCTGTCAGAATTGTTTGTTGGCAATATGTTCTTAAATAGGCAGAGATGCAGTTTTCCTGGATTATGAGAGAAATAAAAAGCCTCACAGAGCAGAGAGGTTGTTCTGTTGCAGCCGGCTGCACGGAGCCCTTTGGCCGTGTTCGGCTCTGAACCCAGAGAGGACTGTTGAAGATTGAATGCTTTTTGGTTAATGGTTTGAATGGAGTAAGAATAGGAAAAAATAGAAAAAGAGTAAAAAGAGAAAATTAGCAGGGTCAAATTGCCTCACAATTAACCACCTAAACTCTGGAATGACACGTTCTTTCAGATTATTTTCATTGGGAAAACACACCTTCCCCTCTCCCCAACCAGCTGTATCCATATTTCTGGCCAGCAATTCAACTTTATGTGGAATTTCTTTTTTTTTTTTTTTTTCTTCAGTCTACTTGTATGTGTAAATAAATGTAGGTTAGCCTGGAGCCAACAGAGGATGAGGTGACACAACAGGAATTCTGCATTTTTTGTCATCATCATCATCTAGCTCATCTGGTGTCCATAATTATGTGGGTGTGCAAAGAAAGCCATGTTGGGGAACTTCTTTTTTTCCTTTTTTTCTTTTGTTTTTGTTTGCTTTTTGTTTTCTTAACTTCACATTTCTTATGTAGATGGAAGAAAGATTACAATGTCTTTTTTAATCGTCAGATTATTGTTACTTGGGCTGTACCAAAGCTAATGGTAAACTAGAAAAGAGCTGTGGGGAGCAGGGGAACTTCTGCAAGGGATTAGTTATGTAATATGCTTAATTTTGTTTAAGTTTATAAATATTACATTAGTCTGATCCGGACACCCCATTGTACCTGGTTAGCCTTCTAATAGAGTATTGACCAAGATAGTGGTTTCAGGATTTAAAGATACTTGTTAAGGCAAAGGGGCACCAGGAATTTGTATCGGATCAATCCCAATTGCACGTTCCATCTGTCACCGATGCTCAAGGAGAAGTACAAAATGCATCATTTGTCCTGAAGAATGCTGCCGTCAGCAGGGTGCTAAGCTCTTGTGTGCGAAGCTGCAGCTATTTATTACATTATCACGATGTCTTAATATCTGGAAATCCCAAAGATAATTTGCTCTCCTTGTGATGCCCTTGGATTCCTGACCTTTCAGTCTTCCTGCTAGTTCGCACCAGCCGAGTTTGGGAGCAGAGACCTTGTAGCTTGGGACGTGGCCGCCGTGTCGCCCAGGGTGGCTGGGGCCACGCGGGCCTCGCGAGCTGCTCCCTCCCTGTGCCCCAGGAACTGCAAAGGCCACGTGTATTTCTGTATTAACAAGATGATGCCCTTAATGCTGCCCTTTTTCTAGTGCTAACAACTGCTGTGGTCCTCTGAGTGGCTCTCTAGCAACTTGTTTTAAATGCTAACTTATTTTCTGGGCTAGCAGAATGAAGATGTCCGTTTACTTCAGGGTGGCTAATGAGGTAACTTCCCTGGAAATAGCCGGCAGCTGGATCCTGCTAGTGACAAGCCAAGTGTCTGGTCAGTTTATAGTTACTGCCTGTAGCCTTCTCACAAGCAATAAAACTGATTTTAATCTTTTATGCTTTACTGAATTGCTGAATCTGTAAGTGACCTTGGAGACATGGAGTCAATTCCCTGCTGCTGGATCAGAAGTGAAAGCAAGTTTGTATTCGCTATTTTTTGTTTTGCAAACTGTTGTAAGACTTTCTGGAAATATTCCTGTAGCATGAAGACACTTGTAATGTTAGCTGTGAGATAGCTCTTGTGCAGTTTCTTGTGCTTGCTGGTGAGATCTGTTGGATTTCCTGGAAGCACCATCCACCAAGGCTTACATGCAGGACTCCTGTACAGAAAGTCTTAATCACTGCCAAAACACAGGAAAAATCCTTCTTGTTGTATTTGGTAGTAATTGCAAAATTAGTAACTAGGGTAACTTTTGCCTGGAAAGACTGTTTCTCCAAACACTTGGTAGACAGGTGATGGAAACAGAGGTGCTCTGAGGAGAGCTGTGGTTGAAACACTACAGCTAAGTTCTTGCTCTCGTTCACCCCGTTAAGAAGCTTCTGTCTTTCAGGAAAGGTCACTCTCTAAGCAAAATTGTGGTGTGTGGGTGTTTTTTCTGTGTGTTTGTGTGTGTGAATATCTTTCAGCCTGTTTTGATAGTCTTGAGTATTGACTTAACCTTCATTATTTCGTGTGTCTTGTACTGCTGGGGGCTGTTCCTGTATTGACTGTCAAAAGAATAATTCTTCAACACAAACAAAGCTGTTTTTAACTATTTTGTCTGAGTAGACAAAATAAGAGACAAAATTCTCTTTCGTGGAGAAATTAATCTTGTCTGGTAGAAGATAACAAAGAAGGGAGACCATTTTGAGATTTGTACAGAACAAACTTTCAGTCTGTGCATCTGGATTCTTCTCTGTTCTTCCTCTGTGGCCTTCTCGGTGCTCTTCAGTTAACCTGTAGTGCTGGGTTGTAGAGTGAGGGGCAAGAGGGACTCAGTTTCTGTATGTCATGTTCACCCCTTGTGCTGTGGTAAGATGGAATGGGATGAATAGATGTGCACTGTTTTGTTCTTTCTCTCAGACTCCGTTGTTTATTTTTTCATGTAGTAGTAAAGTCTTATTAGTAAAAGATTTGTATGTTTGTATGTTTTTATTAGTTTTCTCCAATAGCAACACGAAATTCTTACAACTCTTGAGTATTAGTGGGTTTTTCTACAGTCTTTGGAAAAGCTGTCAGTAAACTCATGTGTGCTCATCCCTGAGGTTCATAGTTCACATCTGGGGTGCCTAGAGCACAAAAATTTAGGGCACAAAAATAATAGAAATATTTTTATTTGGATAAACCCTTAAATATCCACTGGGGCTGGTGATGAGAATCTTGTTTGTGTAAGGTAAAGTACCTTATCCAGTTGTATGTGTGTATACATACATACCCATGCGATATCAATGACTAGGTAGGCTCTGAATTTAATTTCTCTTGCATCTGAATAACTATTTTTATTTTTTTTTCTCCTTGCTGTGATTCTCACTTGCATGCTATGTTGAATCCATGTTTCGGTGCTTATAGGGAATGTGTTGCTTCAGTGCAGGGCTGTCTTGGTAAGTGAGATGTATTCAGCAGCTGATGATGCTGTTTGGGATATTCTAGTAGAATTACTACAAGGAAAACTGATGTGCTGTCCTGATGCTGACCATGTCTCAATTGTATTTTTAATAGAGAATATGGGTTTCCATGAGTGCTTGCCTTGTGGTGTTTTGTTAGTGATTCGTGTCTTGCAAGTCAAATTTCAACAGAATTTCATGTTTGACTCATTCTGACATAGAAAACCTTTGGATTTCTTGGGCTTGTGTGTGTGAGAAAGAAACAGTGTATGATGAACAGGTCCAAGTGGCAATGTGTTTTGGAAATGGATTGTATAAGTAATAACCAGTTATTTTGGTTGCAATTCTAACTTTGGTAAAATTAGAAAGGAAAAAAAATGGTGTGGACTGGCTGATGTTGTGAACTCAGCTGTAGCTTACTCATTTTTACTTTATGCATGCAGACACTTGAGCATACGTTTGGAATAAAGGTAATTATTTAGGTTAACATCTGTTCTTGCCTGCTTTCACGTGCAATTGATTTGTAACGCCTGTGAATATTGAATAACAGGTTTAATGTACCATTGAATGGCTGCTGTGGCAGGGTTTGCTCCGGGCGGGAAGAGAGTGCTGGAGAAGTGGAGATAGCCTCAAAGAAGAGAAGAAGCTCTTGGAAGAGGAAAGCGTTGCCTTTATGGAGCCGCAGGAGCTTATGGAGCAGCAGGAAGGAGAGCTGCTGTGGGAGGCAGAGCTCGCGCTTGGAGCGCGACATCGCTCTGCACTCAGGGAATGTTCCTGTTGCGTTCCTGCTCCCCTGTTGAGCCTGGAGAAGGGAACGGTGGTTGGGAAGAAGGGTTGGTTGTTTGAGCGCGTGCTCCCATTCCAGCTGCTCCTCTTGCACATCCCATGTGGTGGCTCTCCCGCTTCTGGAGGCACCTGCCCTGCCCGGAGGTGCTGGCCGCGGGTCCTGGGGACCACTTTCGGGAGCACTCGAGCTGTACCCCATGCTCTACCCTCCACAGTAACTTATCATAGAAGCACAGAATGTTTAAGGTTGGAAGGGACCTCAGGGGTCATCTAGTCCAACCCCCTACTCACACAGGGTCACCTAGAGCACGGGGCACAGGGCTGCGTCCTCTTGAATATATATCCTCTTGAATAGATTTATGAGGTTCATAATAAAGGACATATATAAGCCAGAGAGTTGGATGTTTCTGCCCTTATATTATTGCTTCCTCCTAGAGGTGGCAGGCTACTGTCTTAAATTATTAATATCTTTTCTTTACCCCACTTCTGAGTGTCTTAGTTTCCCTCAGGGTAGGCAGACTGTCTACAACGCTTGCCCTAAAGGAACTGCTGCTAGAGACAAACCTGACAGACTTCAAAGGAACACCATGAATTTAAAAAATCAGGTCTATTTCAAAAATTAAAAGCTGTAGGAAATTCTTTGCTGTCCTTGAATTGTCCCTGTCAATTCTTCTGGCACTGACAATTACTTTAGCCTAATTTTTTTTTCTCCTGTTTTCCTGCTGTGTGAAAGATTCGTTTAAGGAAAGAAAAAGTGCTCATAAAGGAACGCCAGTGACACTCATTATACATGAGCTTTTATCAAAAACATGCTGCAAATTAACTAGATTTTCCTTACAAAGATAGACAGGACTTAAATTTGTGTCGATACCTGACTTGACTGAGAGACTCTGGGACCTGTTTGGGCTACGGGAAGCCCTTCAGGTGAGCTGTAGTTGTCTTGGCTCTAATCAAGCAACAAGACTTTACACTTAACATTTCTCATTTCTTTTCCACTGAAGTTACTTTTAAAATTAATATTCATTTATTTGCTTTCTTGCTCCTGCACTTCCTTTAATCAAAATAGTTGATTCATCTCCATGGGTCCTTTTCCATGTTGGAGGGTGGAGTGGGGAAAAGAGAAGGGCCCAGAGGTAGTGAATGCAGTGTTTACTATCAGATTTCTTTCTACCAAGAACAACTTAGTCCATTCTCTGTTCTACTTTTGTATCTAGAGAATACCCAGGAATTTACAGATTCAGCTTTATTTTCATAATTTGAAAAAACCTGTCAAACAAACATTACAGCTTCCCTTCCTAACTCCTTTCAGAAAAATACTGTTTTAAAGGAGCTTTTTCTAAGATCAAGTAGAAAATATTTTCTTTATTTGTTCGTTGATTATTTCCATAAATGATTTGATAACTGCCATTAAGTATACCCAACTTTCATCCGTAGATTTTGAATTCTTTTAAAAATAATACTTGACCTGAACTTCCTGTTAAATGCAGCCTGTTACCTGTTAGGTGAACGGCGTGAGGGAAAACCTTGGGATCGCAAGCGGACGGTCCCCTCTTACACGTGTTGAAAACGATCACGATGGAGCCCGCGGTCGTGCTTGCCAGTGCTGTGTCTGTTTTCTGAAGTGAAACGTGGTGTGCGTGGTGGGGTAACGTGGAGCTTTCAGGCCCAGTCCCACACAGCGACTGTGTTTTCATGGTGGAGCCACACGCTGCAAAGCAGCCGCGGCCCTGCTGGGCTCACGGGCAAGCTGAAATCCAACGGGGGAGAGACCAGGTCATAATTTGTCCTCAGTGTCCAGCTCCTGGGGACAGAGGTGACTACAAAGCCTGTGTGCTCCGTGTTTCATCGTCCACAGAGAGATTTTGACACTTTCGGGTTCTGTGCAAGCTTAGGTGGGGAATCAGCAGCAGGAAATGGTGTTCAGACACAGTCATGTTTCACCTGGCAGCAAGAGCAGAATCACAGGATGGTTGAGGTTGGCAGGGACCTCCAGAGATCATCCAGTCCAACCCCCTGCTCCAGCAGGGACACCCAGAGCGTGGGGCACATTGTGTGAAAAGACCTTTTTCAGGAAAAGGCTCTGAGGAATCAGGAAACAGCAAATGCCTTTAAGGTAATGGTGGGGGAAGCCCTTGTTCAAGTATGTCTTTATTGAAGGAAAGGAACATTTTAAAGGAGTTTCTACTATTGGAATTTACAGTGTAGTTTATGTGTCTTTTGTCCATAATACGAAGTTCATAAAACTGAAACAAATAGTCTTGCCAGTAGGAAATGCATCCATATAATGGCTATAATGTGTGTCATAGCAACCAAGCTTTAAAACAGGCAAATTCCACAATAATGTTATAAAACTGACATTGGGGGAGAAAGAGATATTATATGTTATGTTCTAGCAACAGAAACGTAGATTTATCTTTTGTGAATCACAAGGCATTGCATTGTAGCCTGTGGATCTATTTATTTAATTATTTATTGGACAGAGATGATGACTTAACAGAAAATACCTTCTGGGGAGGAGCAGGGAGGAGAAAACCTTCTTTGTTTTGACCCTGAGAGAGCTGCAGTTCCGCTGGGCTTCCTTCGTTTGATCTTTCCATCCAGCTCGACCTGAAGATTCTGCTCCTCGTTTGCTTGCCTGCTCCAGGAGCTCGTTGAATCGCTTGCCTCTTGCCAGGGCTTCCCAGAGGAGGTGACTCTGACCATGGCCACGGTCACTGTCAGTGAAGCAGGCACCCACGCTGGGCGTCCTATGAGCTGACTTGAAGGCGCCGGAAAGCTCAGGGTGCTGCCGAGAGGGAGAAGTGCTGTCTCCTGAATGGGAAGTAATTCTGTGTGAGATCACACGTAATCTAAAATTTAAATGCTCACGAGCTACTGTCGCTGAAGCTTATGAAACATTTTTCAATCTGTTTTCCCCAAGGCATCTGAAAACAAAAGTTTGTGTTGTTTTATAGACTACTATCTTTTTGTTTTACCAAGTTGTAAACAGTCTGTGTTGAGTCTGGAAACAAAAGATACAAGATTTTCTTCTGTATGTAATTATAAGGAAAGCTAGAACACAATATATTTTTCCAATACATGGGAGAAAATTGGAGACGTTTCTTAGTGTTTTAAAGCTGCATGGAGTGACTGGTGCCCCTCTACAGAGGGTCCCGCAAACGTGCGACCTGTGGTGGCCAGAGCTCCTTGTTGAAAGGATGGGGCTGCACATTTAAAAAGCAAATGGAAACTTGCACCTCAGCGCTTCCCAAGGTGAGTATGCTGCTAATTTTCTTAGTTTCGGCTTCCAAAAGTGTTGTCTTTCAATTCAACAGGTGATCACGTTACTTTCAACCTCTACAGTGGTTATTAAAAGAGAATTTTGATATAAACTGCAAAAATATATCCAAAAAAGAAAGCCTTTCCTATACTGAGGGCTAAATAAACTGGTTTTCCACTTTTAACTTTTTATTATTGACATCTGAAGGAAAGAACTTTGCAGGCTGGTTATAGTAAGAGGAGGAGTTATTTATTAACCTATTTTATTTCCATAGCTGCTATAACTCTGTGTTTTTCAAAGTGGAGTTTTGCATTAGATGACCTCAGAATGCTCATCAAAATAACGTTCAATTCTCTCCTGCCTGTGAATAATTATTTTTTTTTGAGAAATCTAGATCATTTTAATTACTTGGGTCCTAAGTCTTTAAATTTAAAATTAGGTTACAGGTGAGTTGAGCTCTTCACTGAGAAGCTTTTTACTGGCTCTGGGGCCAGCATTTGAGGTAGCACCTTGGGCAGTTAGTTGGTATTGCCAGAAACATCTTGTCCTGAATTCTGTGCAAGATTAAGACCCATTGATACAAATTACTTTAGAAAGTTGTTGAAGATGGCAGAAATTTAGTGTAAAACTAAATGAGGTGCTGATGTCCACGTATATGAGATTCTTGTGAAAGGTGGACAAAATATGGGATGGGGTGGGATTTGTGTTAATGTCATATTCTCATTTCAGCATGTGTTTCCCTAAAATGTTTCCTGTACTACTTTAATGACAAACAATTATAAGATGGTAACTTCAACAGTTACTTATGACTGTGGGAATTGTATTTATGGTTGTTTTTCTGTTCTTGGGTATGATTACTTGTTGAAGATATGACAAATTTGGGTCATACTTGGCATACATTTAAGCCAAGCCTGAGACTGATCTGTGAGAAAGAGGCAGTGACAAATCTAAACTATGATTTTTTTTATCTTGTGTGGATATTGCAGCCAATTTATTCTGTAGCGTGTTAAGTTATGATAAAAGATGCATTCATAAAATAAAGTGCTTTGTCACACAGTCACAAGATGGCTGGGGTTGGCAGGGACCTCTAGAGATCACCAAGTCTAGTTCCCCTGCTCCAGCAGGGACACCCAGAGCACGGGGCACAGGGCGGCATCCAGGCAGGATTTGAAGACCTCCAGAGAAGGAGACTCCACAGCCTCCCTGGGCAGCCTGTGCCAGGGCTCTGGCACCCTCACAGGAAAGAAGTTCTGCCCCACCTGGAGATGGAGCTGCCTGTGTTGCAGTTTGCACCCATTATCCCTTGTCCTGTCACTGGCCACCCCTGAGAAGAGCTTGGCCCCTTCCTCCCTACGTTCCCCCTTCATGAGCTTATACATGTTAATCAGATCCCCTCTCAGGCTTCTCCAGAGAAAACAGGCCCAACTCAGTCTGTCCTCATGCAAGAGATATTCCATTCTTCCTTAAACTTGTCTTTTTAAGTCAGCTTTCATCTTTATACCTTTGTGTTGATTATTTCAAAAGTGGTGTCAGATGCTTGCTGAACAGCAAAATCGAGAAAACATTCTCTTTACAGTAGCTTCTAGGAGAGACTTCACCAAAACAGTCACTTTAAGTTTTTCCTTCTCAGATGCATTTTTTTTCTCTTTCCCTTAGTCTCTGGCTAGGCTTCCTGAGCTCCTTCCAGAATGCTGTATTTCGGCACCCTGCAGCCCGTGGTGGCTGAGGACCATCTTGTCCTGTGGCCAGTGCTGCGTGGGCCACTGGCTGCTGCCTGCGCTCTGCCCTGATCCGCTCTGTTCCTCTCTGCTTTCCATGTCCCGCAGCCCATGGAAGGCCGCTAGCCTGTAGCCTAGGGCAGCCTGCTCTGGGTTCCTCATTCTGCCTCGGTGACTGCCAGCAAATCTCGTTATTCCTAGGCGGATTCCGGCAGCTTTTCCTGGTGCCGTGCGTGGCTCACAGCCCGTGGGAGCAGCTCGCCCACCTCCTGCTCCATGCACCCCTGTGAGCTCCTGCTGCCCGGAGCCAGCGCCGCCGTCCCGGCAGAAACAGGCTCAAAAAGACAGCCCAAGGTGAGGGAGCGAGGCCTTGGTTTTCCTACAGATGGTGTGGGATCACTTTGGTGCCTGCAAGCTTGGTATACAGTACTACTATTTAAATACACTAGTAGTTTGGGGTGCCAAATAGCTAAATCTGTGTTTACAGAAAACGTTGCAATTCGTAATGCCAAATAAATGGAAACTTTTTCTTGGCATGCTGTGATATTTAAAAGTCTTTCTTCTGGTGGTTATTTCATATGTAAAGGCGGCTACTGCCAGCCTGATTGATTTTATTTTTTTGCTTTGTGACAAGTAGTCCTGATGATAGATTTTTTTGGTCGGAGGCAGAAGTAATCTCCAGGTAACAGTATTCTGTGCTATTTTAAGGCGGTCTGCCCTAGTGGTGGGTTTTAAAGCACAAAATAATGATGACAGACCGTGCAGAGGTCTTACTTGCCTGGGGCTAGTGGTGTGAATGCTCTGGATGCAGACTGCTCTTTGCTGATTAAAGTGTTGAGAAGGAGTTGGATTTCCTTGCATTTTTTTCTTTAATGGTTGTCTTTTTTATTAGTTTTTAATTAATTTGCAGAATTAACAGCTGAAGCATGGTAAGAGAAGAAATATAAGGGCTTCTGGGAAAAGAGCTTTGAAGCTCATTTTTGTTTAATAAATAATAATAATAAAGTAATACGGTTCAGTTGATCACTTGATAATGGGGAAAAAAGGAAAAGGGGAGAAAAGATGCCAGGCAGTTTGGGTGAAATGTGGCAATCCAGGAACAAGGTAGTTTTACAGGCAAAGGTTGTGGATCCTGATGGATTCCCCCGCGAGTGGGGAAGAGGAGCGTGACCAATGGATCCTCAGAGGAATGGCTAATGAGGGAAGAGAATGAAGGAGGTGACAAATCCACAGCTTTCCAGAAGGAAAAGTCAAAGTAGACACATGATGATACATGTTTCAGGTGAAAGAGGTGGCAGGAGGAGCGTGAGTGTGCTCAAGTCTGCTCACAGGGACCTTGTCTTTTAAGAAAAAACAAGAATAATTTCTTACTAATAAGCAAAGAACCGTGTATACCCTTTTCATCACTGTAGATTGAAAACAATAGAGTAAACAATAGAGCAATATAGTTCACTGGACAAGCAGCCTCCTTATGGGCCTCTTTCCTTGTGGGCTGCAGGTCGCGAACTGCTCATCTACTCAGAGGCCATTTGGGATGGAAGTCCTTATTCCAAAGGGAAAATTATTCCCTTGCTGTGAATGTCTACACTGTACCGTTTGGCAGCCTTCTGCAGGCTTGGAGTGTATGAACTGGAAATACTTATTAGTGTTTTTATATTGATCGTCTGAGAACATTTGATACTTAAAAGAGTATGATGTGACTTTTGTGCACAATATGGAATAACAACTATATGGGGAACCTTTCCTATTTAAGGTTTAGGCACAGGGCAGAAGTGCTGCTGATTTGAGCAGGCAAGTGGCAAAGCCTGAGCTTAGTGTGAATAGATTTGGGCTCTGAGGGACAGGAAGCTCTTTCCCAGTCTGTTGAGCCTTAGAAATGTGGAAAGTGATGACTTTCTCATGTTTTTATTGTGTTTTTTTTTTTTTTTTTTAGCACTCTTTAAGAAAATTAATTTGCCCTGGGGTCTGAAGTTTTTTTTAATAACTGGATGGGATAAAATGCAGCCAATGCATTTTGGATTCTTCTTGGATTGCAAGTGACAGCAGAATTTCTGAGCCCTGTAGCACCTCATGCTCCTCCATCCTGTACTAGTTTCTCCTTTTTTTCCAAATGAAAAAAGCCTTAACAATTCTGCTCTGCTTTTCAATTCCAAAATGCAGATGAGTGCTCTTGAATGCCCTATCTGTCCTCCTTTGCTGTTATCATGAGGTGCTTTCATTTACTGACATAGTTACCTATAGATTGGCAGCAAAGACTTAATACCAGCCTAGTCCAGGTATCTGCCTGGATCTTCTGTGTTCACTCCTTGCGGTTATGGACATGGGTAGGGATCTGTCAGTCTGCCTTGTACGGGCCTGGCAGAGCCAATCCTTGTTTCTTGATAGTTTAATTTTACCCTAATGCAGAGCTCAGCCCAGGAAAGGATGCGCTTCTGTATGAGATACTGCCAAGCCTTGTAAGGTGAACGGGTGCCTTCAGTATTTTAACAACTAGTTTTGTCTGGGCCCTAAAAAGAAAAGATCACAGATCTGTTCCCTCCTTCAGGAAACCGAGGTCGTGCCCAGGCGGTCTGATACGTTTGCTGAAATTCCATTTGCCTGAGGAACAAACCACATTTCAACACTATTTTTTGAACGCCGTGTCTGAAGAAACCCAGATAAGCGGCGAGCAGAGCGGCCGCCCTCCTAGGCGCACCGAGTGGGATGCTTAAAACCTTCCAGCTGTTTTTGTCAGATCCTCAGCTCCCTGCTCTGAAACGCCCGTGCCATCTGTCTGGCTAAAAAAGGTGCACGGAGCGGGAAGGAAAGCAGGTTTCCAATTCAGATGAGGCTGTTGCTTCCTGCGTGATGATAAAGGCACAGATGATTATGGGAACAGCGAATTTTAAATAGCATGGGAGTATTTTCATAAAAATTACGGAAAGATGAAACTTGAATGAATTCTGCTTCTGGGTGTCTCAAGGGAGCAACATCATAACAACTCGAGTTTGAAAACTTCACTTTTGTCAGCTGTGTGAGTTTGCTCTGCAGCCTTGCATGTGGGTAATTGGTTTTGTTCTGCAAGTGTCTTATTGAAATTTGAATTAATTGTATTGGTCACCCGCTCTTCACATTATCTATTACTAATGCCCTAATTTTGATGAATAAAGGCTACTTTTCAGAGATTTCTGAAGGGATATGAAAGGTGTGGCAGGAGGGCATCGCTGTCATTGAAATGACTCAGAGCGTAATTCTTGGCAAATTTGAAATATCCAAGTTGCTTAAAGGTGAGTTCAACTACAGGGTGATTCAACAAGCATGGAATGAAGTGCAAAAGGCCTCCGACAAGAAAAACACTTAATAAAATTCACTGTCCATCATTGCCATCTGCAGGATACCATTGGCACAGGCAGAGCAAATTGGGGACCAGAAATTGGCTTGGCAATTTGCAGGGTCCAGTAAGAAAACCGAGTGCCCCTCTCCAGCCAAGCCTGCAGAAGCAGGATGGCTTTGGCTTGCTGAGCTCCATGACCCTCCGTATGTAAGCTTGTTTTCAGCTCAGGCACATTAAATTTGTTAGGTAAGGAATGCAAGTGCTTCATAAATTTTTCCAGACTTCTCTTCCTTCCTAATTCTGCCACAGCGAGTGGCTTGATGGAGCCTTTCCCCATTTCTCTTCTTGAGAGAATTATCCAACCCTTAAAATGTGAAATGACCACAGCTCCAGTACGAGCTGTTCTGGAGATGACTGGCCCTTCGTCTCCCCGCCTTTCTGAAAGGTGTTTCCTCAGAGAGGAGTGATGGATTGTAAATATAATTATGTATTTTTCTTCCTTTCTTATAAGTGTTGCTGCAGAGGTGCAGCTCGGAAATAATGAGGGGAAAACGGCAGCTCCCCAGCTAGGCCTGTTCTTTGGGGTGCTACAAAAGAATTGATGGGTTCCACAGACCGGGGCAGCCGGTGGGTGCACTGAGCATGGATGCAGGTGCTAACAGTGGGCAGGGGCTCCATACCTAATAAGAGACAATTAATTAACCAGGTACAGCCAAAGCTGGAGGGGGAGCGCCAGCTGAAACCGAATGTGAGTAAGGTCGAGGTGAGGATGGTGACCATCTTGTGAAGGGTTTTTAAAGCCCTTAACACCAAGTTAAGGCTTAAGTTGCATGAAACTGTGTAGGGAAATGGTTGTGGGAGGGACACATTGCTGAGGGAGACCAGAGGTCTGCTGGAGACTTTGGAGGGTTGTTGCAGAAGTGGAGCTGGGATATGGTGGTAAGTCAGAGGTTCAGGACTGAACCTCTGCTTCTGTCTTGTAAAATCCTGAATCAAGATATGCTGTTAATCCCAGGAAGCCGACTGCCTTTCCCTCCGGTGCGTGCGCTACTGATAGAAGGGGCACCAAGAATGCACAGCAAAAGCTGGATTAGTAAAATGGCTTCAGTAGCCTCGACCATCTTCAAGCATGAAATTGTTTCGATGATCTCAACATCTGAAGCAGTAAAGAAGCGCTCTGTGCCACCCTGTTGCAAGAGCACAGATGGGAGGAGGCAGAGCTCTTTGGAAAGTCCTTTCTGTGTAACCAGCCTGTGCTTGTAAATGTAGTAACTGGGTAGAAATAAGCTGTAGTAAAACTTTGTGTGTATGGCTGAAAAGAGTATGGTTCTCCAACCTGATTAGCTTAGCACGATGTTTAAAAATGAAGTTTACAGTTTCTGGAGCAGTCCTTCACCTGGACCGAGCCAGTTTTAAAAACTTGTATGAGGTAAGACTTGAATGAAGTGCATTGCTCTTACAGGTCCCAAAGGAAAGATAGCAAATAGAAAAACTTGCTTGTCCTGTAAATGCACTGTGCACATTAAATTGTGTATTAAACAAGCTGATTCCTGACATTGGGTTTTCCTGGGAATGCTGAAGCGAGAGTGCCGAAGACCAGGGAACGGGTGCAGTCTGAACACTCCGTGTTCCCCATGTTGGAAACGGGGTTTAACCAGCGTATGGCTCTAACTTGACTCTTAAGGTAATTATTTTGTAATGTTTCAGAAGAAATTGAAAAGCTGGATCTTTTTAATGAAAAGTAACATATGAAAGTGAACCTTTGATGTAGATCCAGCCTTATCAAAAGCCAAGGCTGTATGGAAATACTGCTGATGGCAAATGAACAAATTACGGGAAAATTGCCGTTAGGTGCTTACTCCTAATCTTTAATTTCTCACCTTATAGAGACAAGAATCTGCTCGTGAGAGGACATCTGGGCTGAGATGCCTCTGCACAGAATTATCAGTCCATTTCATGAGACAGGAATAACTTCATCTGTAGGATAACACTGAAGATGTTCACTGTAGAGTGTTTCTTCTGATTGCATGTTGGGTTATAATATTCTTTGTATATAGAAAACTTGCAGGGATAAAGAAAACTCTCCAACAGTAGTATATAGTATATGGTGCTGTATATGATTGTTTCATTACAAAATGTTTTGTCCTCTAGGATCTTTCATGGTCTTACCCAAATGAGCACTTAGATGCTGTTAGTTATTATATTAAGAGCAGAGTAGAAACTAGAAGAGCTTGAACTCAGTGGAGCAGTTTGGGCAGAGCGGGAGGCGTTTCGCTGTTTAAAGGTGGCTGCTAAACGCTTGCTCTGTACAGCTGAACACTGTAAACCCTCTCTGTAATTGATTTCCAAAGGCCTCTAGGCAAGGGAATAATTCCATGAGGCAGTTTCTTGAAACGAAGACGTACATAGTTTTGGTCTGGATTCTCCTCTGATTTGGGATTTGAAGGATTCTCCTCACGGGGAATTTGCCTGTGAATGCCCACGCACCCAGAGGCGGAGGTTAGCATGAGAGTGACAGCAGAGGCCAAAACTTGATCCTTGGTTAAGGGAGATTTTCCCCTTGGTTGTAAGTGACGGGGTCGGTGCCACAGGCAGGAAGGTGCCGGCGAGGCCCCTGCCCGGGGCATGGGGCAGCTCGGCCCTCACATCACTTCCCGAGATAGGAGCCTCCCGCGCAACCAAAGAGCAGGACTGAGGGCTTCTCAGCAGGGTGTTTTTATGGCCACTGCAAACTTTTATGTCATCAGGGCGCCAGTTTTCTGCTAAAGTGGTTTTCTTTTTACTTTTCTTTCTGTGTTCCTTTATATGGGAGGACTTTCAAGGGTCACCACAGAGGCTGTTAGGACTAGAGATTAATTCTGTGTTAGTTAGGCGTTTGCAGCGATTTCTTGTTCTGCATGGTGCCTTGATTACAGTGAATAAAGTGACATTTAAAAAATCCATGGAGTAAGGTGCTTATCTGCCTGCAGCTTGAGCAGTGAGCGTTTTGATATTTCTGGTCAAAAGGAAGAGCAGAAAGGGAAGGAAATAGAAGATTTTTTCTTTGACCTTTGTGACATGATTGGACAAAAACAATTACTCTCCTTTTCACGGCAGTGACTCCTTTTCACGGAGCCCGTCTGGACCACAAAAACTTTGGGGTTCCAAGTTTTGGCCTCTTGGAGAGGAGGAAGTGGCCCTGTTAGGAGGCTTCCTCCTCCTCTGGCTTCCCTCCTTGGTTCACCTTCCCTTTCCCTTTCTTTCCCTTCCATCTGCAACGGGCAGATGCTGCTCCAAGGGTTTGTGCCCTTCTCCAGAAGGAGAAAGGGGATGAGCTCTGGCCGGGAGCAGAGGAGATTTTCCTGCTTAGACTGCTGTGTTTTGAGAATTCAGAAGACATGATCTAGGACTCATCCTTATAAATGAAAGCATTAGAAATATTTGGATTGTGTAGAATTCAAGTGTGCTTTTTTATAGAAGAATTTTTTGCTTTAAGTAACTGAATCTTTCTGAGCTTTTGTGACATTAATGTGGGTGTTCATTTGGGTGCAGAATGTAAGAATATCTCACTTTTAGCAGTAATTAGCACTTTAAAAAATGGCGTAATGTTTGTATGCTGCTTAAAAGGCACCTTTTCAAAACCTCATGTGAAGAGAAGTGGGTAGCACACAAACCTTCAGCGGCCCTTACAAGCAAAGCTGTAAATTCCTCCTGTCATTTTGCCATGTATTCAGCTGCACACAAGTGTGGATTTTTTTTTCCCACCTACTTTTTGTCTCGACAATCCCCTAAATTGTCCCATCTAGCAAATTTTCAAGATATACCTTTTGTGTTGCTGGTGTGCGCTGTCCCGGCGCCCGAGTCCCCGAGGGAATTGCTTCCAGGGGATGTGCGGTGAGGTTCCCGCTCCTGGGATGAGCGGTGAGAGCTGATTAGTGTGCGCTGCTTAGCCCCCAGCTAATGCAAAATACTGCCGTGCAGCTTGACCTTTCTTCAGTGCAGGTTAACCTGAGTCTAATTATGTTGGATTTGCCGCCGGCTATGAGGGAACAGGAATCACAGCTCGGCTCGGTGGTGACTTGTTAACTCTTGGCAAGTTGGTGCTGTGTTTACATCCCGTGCTACGGGAAGCAGACAGAGGGATTGAGAGCAGAACCAAAAAGGACAACCCAAAATGCGAGTAATAATAATTGCAGTAATCCCAGAGAGATCCTCATTGGAATTTGGGCTTAGCTAGTGAGCGTCATGCTAAATTATAGACTTACAGTCCAAAGGGCACTAGGGACAATTCCCAAACAAAGCAGGATCATCAGTTTTATATCAACAGCACTGTTTTATTTTCTTTTTATTACATTTTTTGACACTGCAGAAAATTCAGCAGTTACAGATTTGCAGTATTGAAACTAATTCTCTAAAGCATAGATTTATTTTTTTGTTCAACTTTGTAATGTTGGAGGAGTTGTGTCTTAAAGCCTATGTTTATGTAATTAAAATGGTATGTGTATATATATATATTTAACAGTTACAAAGGTAACTTCATTTCAGGTCATTCTGTTTCCTCCAAATGTAACCACTGATCTGGGCTGAACTAGTCATCTCTTGTGCCTCAGGTTTAACTATAATGCTCCTTACTTCTGTGTTCTGAGGGGGTGCTTCTTCCTCCGTCCACCCATATGTTGACTAATCAAATGCCCTATGAATTCCTCGCACATTGGTGCGAGTGTATCTGAAAAGTAGGAATTTCACAGCCTCATTATGGTCAGTGAATAAAGTTGTGAATCAAACTCTTCAATACACAAGTCCAGTTTCTGTAACTAGGAGTCAAAATAACAAATAGGCTCCTAAATGAGAATGGTTTATGCTATAGCTTTTAATCTAGTGATAGCAAGATGAGAAGCAAGCCAGGACCGATAGCTTGGATTTAAAAACTGCATTAGCAAGTTGGCTAAAAATCATTTGAAACTGCTCTACATCTCTGGCCATATGAAACCTTTCCAAATGTTATGAGGACAGTTTAATGCTACACTTGCTATGCGTGCAGCAGCTGTACTGTCCCTGGAGAGCCATTAAGAAGTTCCCAATTTTTTAAAAAAATTGAAAAAACTAAATGATTTTTTTTTTTTCTGAGTGGTGATGTGTGTTTGTTTTTCTTGGTAAAGATTATGGCCAGTATTGGTATTGTCCTGTTTCTTGACTTTCCTTTGGGGAAATTGTCATTTTGCCCTTCTTCCTATTGTCCTTTTAATAGCCATTTCTCTTTTCCATCCATCTTTCTGGCCAAGAAAGCTCCTCCTCAAAATTATATTTGAAATAATCACATCGTTTTAGGTTTGTATTTTTTTAATACTATGCACATCTGGACGTTGAAAACATTAACTTTTGTCAAAGTTGTGTTTATAGCCATGCATATATGCTTTGACTAGGCTTAATGCACAAGATAAAAGAATAAAAAATAGTAGACGTGTTTCTGCTTTTCCTTGCCTCCAGTCTGACAGGTTTGCAGAATGTCCAAAGAATAAGAGTGCATCCAACATACAGAATCCACCCCATCTGAGATCAAGGCTTGCTCTTCACAGGTGCTGCTTCAATTAGGTAAATCAGTCCTGCGAAGACGTCCTGCTGTTGCACGATGCAGCTGCTCTGCCCGTGAAATTGGAGGCAGGAGAATATTGGCTTCAGTCTCTACTTGCCTCGAAAGCTGCATTGAAAGAAGGGTCCCTGAAAAAAGAGGGAAAGGGTAATCTGAGGAGGTGGTCAGGAAAACTTTACTGCACAACCCTCAAACTGAGTAGATCCTATTCCTTACCATTGTTCAGCCACTCAACATGCCAGTATTCAACCATTATTTTCTATGAAACTGTTGGAAAATTATGTGTTAAAGAAGGAATTAATATCCCGAGACAAGTTCTTGTGTGTGTACATTTGTGCATTTCTTATAGGGGATCTGAGAAGATAATATAATACAAGGCTAAAAATGATATAATATATGATTATACAATGTATATATGAGTTCATAGATATATCTGACTATAACAAGCATAATCTATAATTACTGCTTAACTTCTTTATGATGAAAAAGTGAAATTATTTGAAGTGCTTTGTGCTACAATATAAATTTTTGGCTTGAAGTAACTTAAGTCGTCAGAATCTGACATTTTTATAACTTTCAATGTATGTGGAATTATACGTAGTGTATGTTACTTGTCATTTATAGTAGCAGACTTGGATTCTTCTGGCTCGATACAGTGCCTCAAATGCTCTGCTACTTCAGAGATAGGTTAAGCTGTTTATGAATTCCTCAGTTTTAGTTTTTGTGGGCTTTGAATGAAAAGAAGGATTTGTGATTGTAGTGAAGATTGGTCATTTGTACCACAGATCTGCCAAGGTTTGGTAAATTTGATGCAATGCTATTGACTAAGAACTTAGATATTCTGTGTTTTTTAGATGTTTAGATAGCTTTAGATATTCTGTGTTTATGTAAATGCTGTTATGTGGTTCTAATATTATGTTGTTTTATAGAAAGCTGCTCTAAAGGTTTGTATTTTAGCTCATTGGCAAGCGTAATGGGTCTGGTAGGCCTAGAATATTTGTATCATGCATGATAATAAAATGTAGGCTTATAAGTTAAGGTTAGCATGAGAGTAATGAGATTATGCTGACAGAGAAACCTTGGAGTTCAAGGATGGTCTCTGGAAGAGGGATTGTGCTCATACACCAATATGCAGTGGCCAAGACTAACGCAGCGGATCCTCCCTGGTTGAGCATCAAATACAGTAATAATTGTAGCATTATAGTTAGCAGCTGAGGTGCCCCAAGAATTAGCAGGATTCAGGAAGAACCCCTTGCATCAAATCCTTGACTGTCACTCAAGTCTCTAGGTGGCCTTGCCAGTGTCCTCTGACAAACTGCCACCAAATTCCTCTCTGATGTGAAGGCTGAATACACTGTTTTTATTCTTTTATCAAAATAGGCTCCGTGGAATCAATTTTGAAAAGGTCAATAAGGGGAGCTAATTAAACTTTACTTGTTGAGAGTTTGCACCAGGATTGACATTTTCTGTATATAGTCTATTAACATTTACAAGTTCTTATTTTTAGATTTCTGACTTATCTGCAACTTTCAGACGCACCCTTGACAATTGAAATATTATTTTTCAGTCATTAAATCTAGACCGAAAGAATCTAATTCTTTAAAGGCTAAGAATTTTGATTTGGTTTCAAGCTCTGTTCAGTGGTACTTTCCAGTACTGGTGGGCTGAGCTGGAAGCCAGGCTGGGGCAGAGAAGTCAGGCCAAGCCTCCGTGCGTATCCACAGCCTCTTCTCATTACTGACTCCGGCAGGTGTCTCTGAGAACGTTTCCAGGTCATGACGTTATGACAGGGGGATCCTTCTCTCTCCCTTCTGCCCTTCCTTCCTCCCAGGAGACTGAAGCCTTGGTAGCTTCTCCGTAGCAGGAGAAGGTGCAACCAGAAATCCGTGTCCGTGCCTGAGCACCTCTGCTGGTTCTTACGCTTTTCACTCACGGTTAAATGTACAGGACTGCGTATTTTTGCTATTCCAGTTTTTCATTATTCTTGCCTCTGGCTCACACTGTTGGATCAGGAGTGTTTTGTGCAGTTTCTCTTCTCTGATGGAGCAGCTGTTTCCAGTTTCCTCACAGCACAGTGGCATGGCTCTGCAGGAATTTGTCATGGGAGGGAAGACCTCTATGCTTTTTGCATCTGAAGTAGCAAGCAGCTAAAATAAAATACAGAAACAGATCTGGATTTGTAGGGGAGAGATCCAGGTCACTCATTTTCTGCCTTTTCTTTGTTTCTGATCACTGACACTTCACCACACAATGATAATCACATTTCATATCAGAAACTTCGGGATCTGGAATGGTTGACCTTGTAGGCAAAGAGAGATACCTCAGCCCAAACTCAGAGGTACCAACAAGTTCTGTCACTCACTGGCCACCCCATAGTCTACCGAAAGGAGAAAACAAAATCTGATTTTATTCTATTTTATTTTTTAAATGGCATATAACAATTCAAGAAGCAGTATTTGCCAACTGGCATGAGCAAACCTGGTTGGTAAAGATGACTATTGACAACGCTGTGTGTTATAATTGTAGTGGCACATTTTTTTAAAAAGCCCTAATATGTAATTCCAGTGACATGCTTTTTAGATATATGTATATTTTTCATTTACATTTTGACATTTAAATCTACAGCATCTTATGATCCTGTAATTTTACAGCTCATCTTACATGTACTTTTTTTTCAATGGCAAATTGAAATCACAGATGAAGCGAACTTAACTGGGGTAAAGGAGGAGAGAAATGTTTAGTGCTGTGGAGGAAAGGAAAAGCTTTCCTAGCACACAAACATATTCCTTGGCTGCAAGCTTCTACGTGCAAGTTAGGCTCGCTTCGGAGAGCGACCTTTTTCTTTTCTCTTGTGCTAACAAATCCTAAGGAAAGTGCATATGGTTCCTTGGAGCATTAAAATGTATCCCGCTGCTGGCATCCTGGGGAGCACAGTTTGTAATACTGAGGAACTTGCCAACGTGCTGCAGTAAAAATGCAACTGGACTATTGGATTTTTGGTGAAACGGCCTCAAGTTTGCCAGAAGTACATTGACTGGCTTCCAAAGTTGAGTTGTACCCTTCATATGTAAGATAATACAAGCCGGGGAAGGAAATTCTTGTCTATCCCTTTGTGATGCTGTAACTCTTTCATTCATGATCCCAACTTCAAAATAATTAAATGTTTTTTTTTTTTTTTAGATAGAGAGTACAAAATTACTGTTTCTCTCAGCACAGTTCTCAAATTTTACAGAATGATCGACCAGTTGCAGCTCTGAAGCTGTTTAAGTGCTCTGAGCTGGTGTGTACCTCCTCACATTCATTCAGTTTTACTTGCAGAAATGTGTGCGTAGGCGTTTAGGTGAGAACCATGAGCCAAATGTGCTTAGCATAGTTGCCATTCACCAAGTTCTGCACCTCAAGCAAAGCATATGTTGGATTTTGGCATTTCCACTTTTCCCCTCTCTCTCATGGACTATGTTGGGTCAGGCTTAGTTGTCTAAAGGAATTTCTGGAGTATGTACTGCTAGAGGTCACCCTGAAACTGGGTTTGTATTTCATTCCAAAATGAAGCAGCTTGAGTAACTGATAAACTATAAGATAATACAATATTAGAATACTTGAAATTATTGTTGTTTTCATTATTATCATAATTTTATTTCAGTATTTTTTTTTCTTAGTACTCTCCGTTTCTTAATACTAAAGCATCAAGAAAAGACAAAGACTGGATGCTCTAGTAGTTTTCAATGAGTTATATGTGTTCATGGGTCCCTTTTGCCATTGCCACAATAACAGTTTGCTTTTGATATTAGCGAAGAATATTTGATATAAATATGGGCTTATTTTTAGAAGTTTCTGACATCTTTTGTCAGTTTGGTGTTACTGCTTTGGATGACGTTACGTGGTGCAACTGCAAGCAGCGTTTTGCTGATCTTCATTACAGACAAATTGGAAATCATGCCTTCTAGATAAGAGTTTAGATGTTTCTAGCATTAAAATTTTAATTACAGTTTATGTAAATGAAACCATCATGCAGAAATGTGCTCTTAGATCTTTAGATATTATATCACATAATGATCATCTTGAAAATAAGGTGGACTTTCTGTCACATCTGAGTTCATGGGGGTTTTTTGTGTGAAGTGCAGACAAAATTATGGCAGAGTTTTTAGGACAGGCTGTTGCTGAAACATGCAGATTTTAACCTGAGTTGCTGTCAGGACCTTTTAGTGTAGTTGTGACTTACACCCCAAGCTACCAGTAAAATTAAAATAAAGTGCCTGTGGTTTTTATATCTAGATAATCTGCATAATATTATGAATCATTTAAAAATGTCAGTCATTTTCCAATATATCTCAGCCACGTTTTCTCTTTTCTTTTGTCTCAGCCAGGATTTAACATCAGCTCTTATTCCTTTGTCGGGGTCTTGCTTGTCATTTTCCCTTGTCCCTGCAGCTCTTGGAGGCAGGATCAAATCGATGGCTTCAGTTTCCTTCCTTGTGCCTGTTAACTCGGGGGTTATTTTCCTTCTGGCAATCACAGCTTGAACTCTCCAGATCTTCTGTTTCCCTAGGTGGTAGACCTTGGAAAATCTTTGTTTTCAGGTTGTCTGAAGAGTCTTCTGCTTTAGCCTTTCCTTTTATAACATTTGGCTTGGAAATTGTTTATTTATTTGTGTTGCTTTGCTTTTCTCCAGAGGCTTCCTTACTCTACGGTGAACTAGAGTTTTCTTTGTATTATAGATATGTGAAGTGCTAGGTGAAGTTCTCAAGAAAGCCAGTGGCGGGTCTTGCAAATGGTGTTGATTTTCTTCTTGCTTCTCCTCCGAGAATGATGCTTGGGTAAGGTGCCCTTCTTCGAAGCAGTTTTAGAGTGGTTCCTTTCCAGAAGTGCTTGGTGCCAGTGTCTAGAGGACTGGGCTGCAGGGACTTCGGCTGCATGGTCAGTGAATGGAAAAGGGCTGCAAGCACCTCTGCCTCAGGTCAGGATCTCCAAGAAGTGAGTTGGTCACTGCTGCCACCACCACCTTTCCTGAGTAACTGCACAGCTTGGCTGCTCTGCAAAGCTCCATCTCTTTTTTCTTCTTGTTGATATATTGTCCTGAAAATGTTTCAGGACAAAATATCACTTTTTTTTTTTCTATTAGTTGTGTGTAAATAAAGCAGTTGGTGGGAGCACCAGGTTTGTCTGATGTGTTCCCAGTGAAACCCAGAACCCTCCTGAGTGACATGAAACGCACGCAGCTGTCAAACGTGATGCTGGCTCTGTAACTGCCAGCCTGAAGCTCAGGTCCCTCACAAAGTGATTGCTCTGGTCGGTCACCCCTTCTACGGGAAGGACTCTGCTAAATTGAATCTAATCCATTTGGCATGATAGTTAAAGTTGTATTTGGCTCTACTTCTACTTTTGTACCCTCAGTGGCCTTGGTAGCTTTTGGTGCATTTTCTGTTTCTTTTTTTTTTTTTTTTTAATAATATATTTTTTTCCTCTTGTCTTTTGTTACACTTGTGCAAAAAGAGAGACTATGATTAATGTAGCCTTGTGAATATTGAAGTCAAAACAATGTCGTCTTTTTAAGTCTCCTTCAGCTGTAGGAATTCTTGATTTTTTTCAAATATAACATTTTAAACATATAGGCAGAAATATTGTGCTTAATTTGATGGCTTTGCAGTATTTTTTTTTCCTCAAGGTGAACAAAAGGGAGAAAGGATGAAAAAGCTTGAAGAAACCTGATACGTGAGCTTAACAGAGCTTCCGTTTAGGATCTATGTTCTGATTTACTCCGTTAACATTCAGTGTCTCATTCAGGAAGACTGAGAGAAAATGCCCTATTTTAATCATTTCCTCATAAACAGCACTCGTTGAGTGTTTGAACTGTGTAACGATGAATTGTGGGATTAATACTGAAGTACCTTATGGCTTTCATCCCAGAAGGCCTCTTGGTGTGTTTTAATCTTGCCCTTTCCCCACAGTTTCTTGCTGACTTCTGCATTCCCACCGGCATTTCAAAGCACATATTCCCTTAGTATTCACCTTTGTCTTCAGAGCGCCTGTGTGAGTCAAATATGAAATGCTTCCTTTCAACCAGGTAAATAGAAACCCAGAACTGCTGGCAGAGGAAGGGACCTCTGGAGAACATGGGGTCCCATGGCCCTGCTTCAGCTGGGTCAGCCAGAGCAGGGCTCTGTTCAGGAGGCTTTTGAGCATCTCCAAGGATGGACTCTCCATAATCTCTGTATACAACCTGTGCCAGGGCCCAATCACCCTCATGCTCCCTCTGTTTAGATGGATTTTCTTGTCCTCCAGTCTGTGTTCGTTGCTTGTCCTTTCTTTGGATAACACTGAGGAAAAAAAGTCTGACCCTGTTGTCCTTATATTGATTAAATATAAATATTTATACACATTGTGTTATAAATATGTTTTACCCAGCAGATATTTATAAGCACAGGTCAGATACACCCATGAGACTTCTCTTCTCCAGGCTGGACAGTCCCGGATCTGTCAGCTTCTCCCGGCATGAGAGATGCTCCAGTCCCTTCATCGTCTGTGTGGCCCTTTGTTGCACTCACTGTGTGTGTTCCTGTCTCCCCTGTCCTGGGGAGCCCAGGCCTGGAACCAGTGCCCCACATGGTCCTTTCCCTCTGCTCTGCCCTGGTGAGGCCACATCTCCCTCTTCCTGCTGGCAACACTCTTCCTGCTGCAGCCTTGGAGGCTGTTGGCACAGGGATGAACTGCTGGCTCGGGTCGACTCGTTGTCCACCAGGACCCTCAGGTTGCTGGTTGCAGGCAGTTGGTCTCCCTCCTGTCCCGTGCATGGATTTGATTTATTCCTCCCCAGGCACAGGACTCTTCATTTGTTGAACTTCACGGTGTCCCTGTCAGTCTGTTTCTCCAGCTTGTTGAGGTGTTTCTGAATGGCAGCACAACCATCTGGTGCATCAGCTGCTCCTCACGGTTTGGATTGCCCTCAGACTTGCTAAGGATGCACTCTGTGACATTGTCCAGGTCTTTACTGATGCTTTAAGCCTATTTAAGCTGTTAGCCCCGCTGTTGACCCTTGGGCTGTTTTTGAGGGCAGGTGAGCGGCCTCCAGCTGAGCTTTGTGCCACTGATGGGCCCTTTGAATCCAGCAGTTCGGCCAGTTTTCGTTCCACCGTGCTGTCCGCTTACCTGTGCTGCATTGCTTTGTCTTTTAGGATATTATGGGAGGCAGGCTTGAAAGTTTTCCTGAAATTGAGGCTTAGAAAAGGAAAAATATGCTGTCCTCCACTTGTCTTTCAAGCCAGTCATTTCATTACAGAAGGCAGATCAGGTTGATCAAGCATGATTTCCCCTACCTAAATACATGTTGACTGCTTCCAGCCACTTTCTTGTCCTTCATGCGTTTGGAAATCCTTTCCAGGTTTTTTTCCATCACCTTTGCATGGATCAAGATGAGGCTGAGCAGCCTGTAGTTTCCAAATTCCTCCTCCTTCTTCCATTTTTTTTTGAAGGTGGGAGTGATATAGACTTTCTCCCAGCCCTCGGGAGCTTGCTGCAATTGCTAGGGTCCTTTCAAAGACAAATGAGTGTCACCCTGCAGGGAAACAGGACATCCAAGCTGTCATCCCAAGCTCCCCCAGGACACTTGAGAGTATCCAGTCCGGGTCCCATCATGGACATGTGGACAGCTTAAATGCTTGCAAGCCTGATCTTCTCCACAAAGGGCAAGTCTTTCTTGCCCCACACTTTCCATTGGTCTAAAGTAAATCCTTTGCTAATCTTGTTTACTTTGGTGTCAAAGTTTCACTGGCCATAACCTCCGCCAAATCACTGGCCATAACCTCTGCCAACTCTTTCCAACAGCCATTAACTTCTTCACTGAAGTCATGGCAGAATTTTCAGACAATATGATTTTAGGAGGCTCTTCTACAGCAGATTGGTGAAAGCTAGCATATCTCTGGATCATCTCTTGGAATTATTATCATTATTTAAATCTTTAAATTATGTAAAATCTGAGCGACTGTGTTAATGTAGGGACTTGTGGAATTATCTACCTGTATTCAGAAGCTTTGTCTTCTTCATCTTCATTTTCCAGAAGAAAGCAGAGATCTGGTGTGCAGTTACAGCATTTACACGGAATCTGCTTCCCTTGAGTGCTTACCTTACTGCAGTTTGAGATCCCTCGTGCGGGAGGACAGCGCAGCCCTCTCGGCGCAACAGCCCGTGCCATCAGAGAGAGGTGCCTTTGGGAATCTGCAGGGGAAATCGAGCTCTGTAACTTTAGATGCTTCCTTCCTTTCTTTCTCTGAATGTGTAGGAAACATAAGTAGATAGTGTTGTCCTCTGAGAATGTGAGATAGCTATTTGCCTTGAGAAATTCTAGGTGTTTCATCCTGTTGTGATCCAGTTGGTCTGTGTCTTATCTCGGAATAGAAGCCCCTGGAGCAGAGACGGGTCCATCGCTTGCACAGCACGTGTGGCTGGCCGGCCCTCCCTTGGGAAAAGGCTTCATTGCACTTCAGCTTGTCAAACACAGTTTACAGTTTGGGGTTTTGTAACCGTGAGACTCCAACCAGACACAGAATCACGGTGGGAAATGCTTCCCTTTCTTCATGTTGAACATGGGCCTCTGTGCGACCAAGAACCAGGCACAGAGCCGGCAGGCTTTGCTCAGAGAGCCACGGGACTGCTGAAAATAGGAGGGCACGGAGTCCTCCCACCATAGCCAAGTCATTGTCACTGTCATCATAGCCACGTTTTGGCCTTCTCTGCACTTAGAGGGCAGAACCTAGCGGCCTGGCCCCACACTGTGCTAGGAGGTAACGCAGTTCCTTGCAGTGATGGACATGGGGGAGCGTGGGGGACTGAGCCCCACTGTTAAACTGGGCTTAATTGCCTGGTGCAAAGTGGATAAATACAAAACTAGCAACGCATGAATTTGGTGCAAGTATGTTTTGTAGAACTGATTATTTTCTTGCTTGCTGTAGTTGCATCGATGCACAGGAGACTTCTTATCCATTTTCTATCACGTTCCTGGCCACTCTGTGCATATTGAATGCTAGTTATCCTCTTGATATCTGCCAAACATAATCACATCTGTAGTGGTTTATGCTTTCCAAAATGTATTATTTGCTGTTTTATAAAGTTGAGTGGTCACTGAGAGACTTGAGTCGAGTGGTGCTTTTTTGGTTATTGAATTTTAAGCTTGTTGGTAATAGCAGCTTTGATATCGGTAGCAGATTGGATAGGAGGGGGGCTGGAAACTTGTCTTCTGAAGGAAGAAAAGACAACTTTTCAGTATTGTATCTGTCTGAAATGTTAATGCTCAGTAGAAAAGTATCAGACTTCACAAATGTTCTGCTATTTTTTAAACAATTTTATGGGGATTTCATATGCAAGCATTGATTGACAGTGAAAATTGCCTGGATCTGGTTAATGTCAGTGGGAGTCAGATCACATTTATTAATATAAATCTTTGTAATTGTTTGATAAAGTAATTTGTAATGCAGTTAAAACAGAGGCGATGCCTTTTTCTAAATGTGCAAGTGAATCTGTGGTAAGGATGGCAGCTAACCTAGCACAAGTTCTGCTTTTCCTCCACCTGTTTTTCCTTTGTTTTGTCTCTGATATATGGCAGGAGACAAATTAGACACCTAAAACGCTGGAGGAGTAAGTGGATGCGATGGCAAGAGGCTCTGTCAGCGTGAGCTGCTGCCTGTTACTGCTGCAGACTTTGCCAGAGAGGTGCCAGGGCAAACGCTGTCCCACAGCGAGTTCCCTTGATAGCTGCAGGCATCTGTAAAACAAGGACACTTGGGTATCTTGTAATGTTACACAATATTGTTTATCTTGAAATATTAAGATGAAAAGAGTGGGGTTTTTTTTAGTATTTTACAAACCAGCTGCAAGTATAGCTAGTGCTTATGATATAGTGAAAGCAAGTTTACACCTTACTTTGCCTTATTTGATTGTAAATGCATTATAGCAAAAATATTTTTAAAGCATGCTTTAATACCAATGGGTTTAAATAGAGCTGCATTTTTATATCCTACTGAAATTCATTTTTATAATCCCTGTCAGATTCATATTTGTGGTAGTAATGTGCCCTGCCTGGCAAGTGCTGAGAAAACACTTGCAAAAAGCTTTGCCAAAGGAGCCTGTATAGGCTGCAGTGACTTTGCTGATGAGAACCCTTGTGTGTTTATGGGAGGGGGCAAAAGACACCAGCTGAGCATGTCTGACTTGTAGATTTTGCTGCTCAAATACCCGAGTTATTAAATAGCGCTGCGCCGTTGCATGGGCTGGTACAGCAGTTGCATTGATGTGCTGGCAGAGGAGCAAACATGACCACTCTTTGCCATCTGTTTATAAGGCTATATAAAGAAGACCTCACTGGTTGCCGGGGAAACCAACATTTCCCAAACCATGAGTGTTTGCTTAAATTCTCAGCCCTTCTAAACCCTTTTTTTTTCTGCTGAAAAAGAATAGAAATTCTCTGAAGTTTCCCTATATTTTTTTTTCTAGCAGTTGCTTTGCTGTAAAACACTCTCAGCATTCTTTTTTTTTTGGCTGTATCTTATTTCATAACTTCATAAATTTTAAGTATGCCATTCAGAACTTAATGAGCTTATCTAATGCTTAGCAATGATCCAGGAAAAGAGGATAGATAGTTGCTCTGTTTTGTGTTTATCTTTGTAAAAGGTTTTTTTTTTTTCTCTACAAACTAGCCTGGCTGTGATATTGACACAGTGGAGTGGGAACTAGGGAATTTGGATGAAAGTCAAAAATGGAAAATATTTCTTACCTGAGTAAAAGAACAGATGCATCTCAGTTAACATAGCTAACCGACTGGGTCTTGCTGTGGAGAGACTCTCTGGAATTAATAAACTAGAGTAAAATATCAAATGAAGGTAGTAATAGTGAGTGTGATGATGGTATGGATTTATCTGTGTTATGCATGGTCAGCTTAAAACTTCATTCATTTTTTTATTTTTGCATAAAATGAATCTTTGAAAAAACCCTGGTATTAATACTTAGAAGTATATATATTTGTTGTAGGATCTGAGGTTATTTCTACTCCTTCCTACTGCTGTGACTGTACAGTGCACATAGCTGCCTTGCTTCTGTCCTAATTCTCCACTGATTTGTGTTTTATTTTTCTTATTTATTTTTTCCCACCAGTACAGGAAAGATTTCTACTGCGTTATAACCAGGTAACTTCTGTAGGCACTGCCAAATTCAGAGTTTTAAGAAGAGGTACTGCAGTTAGGCAAGTGGCACAGGTTGGTTGTCAGCCAGGGTATTTAAAAGAAATATTTATATTTGCAGGTTTCTTAGAGTGTGTTTGAACTAAGCATTAACTAAAAACAATTCACTGAAGCCCTGAACTGTGAACCTCTGTTTTGCACTGCTAGTAAAGAACCTTCAATGTTCCAGGAGAATCAATATTTATATTAGACTTATCTGAATAATACTGAGTTAAGCTGTTATATAACAATATTGTTGAGTAGGGAAGGTTGAAAGAACTTTTTAGATCATTCTATAATGACAATGCACACTGTAACATTTTTGCTTTTTTTTTTTTAATATTTCATCCATTTGTAAAACATGCTGTGAGCATTTTTATCATGAGATAATGGCCAGGAAGTGACCTGTTTCATTTTGCATTTCCCCTGGTAGAGCTCATTTAATGCAAAATTCCTTTTTTTTGACAGGCTGTACAATTATAATACTGCTCAAGTGACACTGCATTTCCAGAGGTGTCCGAATTCATTCGCCTTGTGGAGCTAATCACACTGCTGCCATTCACAGGCCTCTCCCTGAATGTTCCCTTTCCTTTCACTGCTTATTCCTGCATCCCAGAAAGCCCCTTTTCAAAAGGATAGTCTTGTGCTTGAGCAAACCTGTTGATATTGGGTGTCTGTGGGTGCTGGACCTCCCACAGAGCTTAAGTAAAGTCAATATTGATGGAAAAAAATCAGACACACACAAATTAGTGTTCTGTCTAAGTATTTGTGGTTAGAAACATAAGGGTGCCAGACCTGCAAGCTGCTGCTGCTCAGAGTAATTGCACGCAGGCACTAACTGCATTTTTTGGTATTAGGCTTTGCCAGCCTGCTGTCCACAACATAACCCAGCACCACGTCAAACTCTGACCAGGGAAAACAGCAGATGATTTTTCTTTTTCTTTTTTTGCTACATGATGGTGCCAATGTCATCCCTGTAAACAGGCTTTTCTGCCCAGCCCTGTCATCAGATCTGGGACAGATCTGGGTAATTCTGTTTTTTGTAAAGTTTGGCTTGTGTATGAATTATTGGCAGGTCATACATGGGAGAAAGCTACCTACCTGCAAAACTCAAATCCCTTTTTTCCTTTTTTTTTTTTTTAATCCTGAATAATTAAGTTTTGAGATCACATCTGATTGTAGCTGCCCTTGTTTTTATAATATATATTTTATATACATATATAATATACATATATATATTATTATATTTTGGTGTCTGTAATGGGCTATGTCTTGAAATCCTAAATGGCTATACAACTTAAAACCAACTTTGCTGGAACTTCAGTTGTTGTAGCTACTAACTGTTGTAGCAACAAGTGTTGCTGTATTTTTTCATCCAGGTGAAAAAATTGGTTGTCCTTTCTCCTGCCAAGCAAAAGTCTTTTCCATTGGTCCTCAGCTGCTTATAAATTTTGCAGAAAATTGGGCTTTAGAGGCTTTCTGTTTTGTTTTTAAAGGCAGCTCTTCTGTTCCTTCATCCTAGGGGATGGCCTGTCATAAAGGCAACACGTATGTCAAGAGCTCTGCCAAGTAATATGCTAACATACATTTGCTCTTTATGTTAAAGATTCAAATAACCTCATATTTAGGAAACAGTAAATCTAGTAGCAATGAATGGCAGAGATATGGATGTCTGAGCGGAGTTCTGCAGGTTTCAAGGAAAACATTTTCCTTTCAGGAATTTTAAGGCCATCAGAGTTTCTGGAAGCTGTAAATACCATCAACGGCCAGGAAATCAAGGCCAAGCACCATTATTTGCTTTGTACCTGCCCAAATATCCATAGTTTCTTAATCTTAGTTTGTATGACCCCATTTGATTTTCTTAAATTTCCACCATTTTTTTTTTCCCCTAATCATTACAATTCCTGGAAGGTAATATCTTCTGTAATCATAGCTGAACTCAAGAGGTTGGTGGGATTCTCTTTTGGAAAGTTATTTGGAAAGTTATTTGGAGCGTATGTGAGAGCCTGAGGAACCAGCTCTGGGAAGGGTCCTGTCTCTTTTCTGGTCTTGACTCTTCTAAGAAGTCCTTCAAAATTTTACATTTTATTTTTTTTTTTATTTTTTTTCTCCCCTGAGAGACTTGTTTTGCGAATGATGTAACTTGCAGCTTCAGGTTGTGAGCTTTTCTGCCATTCAAAGCTTAGCTTTTGAAATGCAGAATCTCTGTGAAGGTGACGTTTAATAAGCCATGGGGGGACAGAGCTCTGCATGGAATTTTTCACTTTTAATTTATTTTTTTTTTCATTTTCAGCAAAATCCTGTGGAAACTGAGGCTATCTGATCTTTTTATAGAACCATTCAGGTGGTTTCCAGTCCAACACCGTGGTCAAAGCAGAGTCAATACTGAATTCAGGCAAGGTTCTTTAGTGCATTGGTCTTGCAAACCTATATTCTCTATTCTTGCAAACCTATTCTAATGTATTCTGGTAATAGAATCATAGAATCCTTAAGGTTGGAAGGGACCTTTAGACTAAAGATCATCTGGTCCAACCCCTCTGCACATGCAGGGTGTCCTAGAGCATGGGGCACAGGGCTGTGTCCAAGCAAGTTTGGAAGATCTCCAGAGAAGGAGACTCTACAACCTCCCTGGGCAGCCTGTTCCAGGGCTCTGTCACTGTCAAGAATTTTTCCTTAAGTTACTGTGGAATTTTTGGGGCTTCGGTTTGTGGCTGTTTCCTCTAGTCCTATCGCCGGCCACCACTGGAAAGAGGCCGCCCCCTCCTCCTCACTGCCTCCCTTGAGGTATTTATAGACACTGATCAGGTCCCCCCTCAGCCTTCTCTTCTCCAGGCTGAACAGGCCCAACTCCCTCAGCCTTTGCTCACAGGGCAGATGTTCCAGACCCCTGATCATCCTCGTAGCCCTGTGCTGGACTCTCTCCAGCAGCTCCACATCTCTCCTGTACTGGGGAGTCCAAAACTGG
>VZSG01000244.1:1013168-1072577 GCA_013398315.1 Nothoprocta pentlandii | reverse complement strand
TGACTGCCCCCTGGAAAATGCGGCTGTTTTGGCTGAGTTGAGCGTTTTTGCGGCCTTGTTAGTGAACCATGGAGCACCCCAAGGCTGCACGGCGGAGCGGGGCGCATGAATTAGGCACTTGCACAACTTGCTGAGTGGCTCCTTGTCCCAAAGTGTGGAGCCACAGAGGCAGAGACGGGAACCCAGAGCCTCCCCGGGGCTGCAGCCTCTTGCACCTCCTGGCTTGGTCTTCACTGTGCCAGTATCGCAGTGAGCAGCGGCCAGAGTTGTTCAGCAGTTACTGGGTAAGTGAACAGCCCGGAGACTTCAGTAGCAGATGAAAATAACCGACTGCAGGCTGCCTTCAGCATGCACCAAGTATGTAATTCAGTGCTGAATTTAAATGTACACGCGTCTGAGTGAGATCGCGTGCTCTTACAATGAGTCATGAGATTGAAATTTAAGTGCAATATACAACGCAGTGGCTTAGCTTCTGTTTGGGGGGAAAAAAAATGAGTGTGTTGGAGTGGTTTTCCTTATCTGCTTCTTGCAAGTCATCAATAAAGCGAGTGGGTAAGAGGCGAGGGGCTACGAGGACCCGGCGCTCCTGACAGAGGAGCCGAGCGCCGTGCTGCGAGCTTGCTGCCTTGCCTCGGCCTCTTGCTTTAAAACTGACAATTGCAATTAATTTGTGGGGAAAATGAAAATAATATAATAATATAAAATAAATAAAATAATAATATGATAATAATCAGCACCTGCAGCCGTAACGTTATCCTGCTATCCTGTCTGGCTGCAGAGCAAAATAGATGCTACTTTCCCTAGATGTAATGGATTTAAACTTGTGTTTACTTTATCACATCTGGGATTGTCAGTTTGAGTAGAGATGGATTTTTTTCTTCTTTCTTTTTTTCTTTAGTAGTTTTTATTTGAGCCACAAACTAGCCTGTGCTTTCACTGACGTGATCCTAAGCTTAGAAATTTCCTCCGTCACCAGAACTGATTTGTCTTGTGCCTTACCCTCTTCTTCCCAGCTGCTTTTTATCAGAGCTGTGTCAACAGGTGACTCTTATTCCTCCTCCTCCTTTTACTCAACATCTGGCACGTGGACTGGACTGGAGGGCTCAGGGACACTCAGGGTCTCCCCTCCTTTTTCCCCCTCTTTCCCACTGTCAGTGGTGTTCATTCTGACTGACAGTGAATGAATCCCACTGTCACAGTGGTGTCATTTTAGTCACCCATGTATTTTTGTTATTTTGTCCATGTCCACTAACTAGTGGCACAATGCTCTATCTGCCATGTTTCTTGCCTGGGTTTATAATCACAGGATTTTATGAAAAAAAAAATGGGTGAGAGCAGGAGCTGTTTTTTCTTTTTTGCGTTGCAGTCTGGTGTGATGCCACCCGCCTGGATGCCGCCCTGTGCCCCGTGCTCTGGGTGTCCCTGCTGGAGCAGGGGGTTGGACTGGGTGATCCCTTCCAACGTCAACCATCCTGTGTTGTTGTCATGTGGCTAACAGCTAGAGCAGCTGGGGTTTTGTTTTGTTTTGTTTTTCCTTCTCCAAATCCTTGACATTTTGCAGGAGCTGGTTGCTGTAGAGCGTTTGACTCACCTACTTGTTTTGGTAGGAGTTTCCAAACTCCTACCAAACTCCTACCAAAACAGCTGGAGTTTGGGAAACTGGGATCCAAATCCACGGTTTTGGATGGAGATTGTATTTTCCGTGTCCAGCAAGTAAAATGACCCTGATGTGCCTTTTTCTTTCCGAGCGGCCTCGTGGCGGGACATGTGTATTTAACGTGCTGTAATGGTTGGTTTGTAGCGGTGCCTATCCACACCATGGCTCATTGGAAAGTCTGGGCTTTGTAATCCTCTAGGGCATGGCTTTATTTCCTGTAAAGCCAAGTGACTGGGCATTAAAAAAAGAACCTCAATATTCTGATTTTATAAAAATATCACCCCAATTTAACACTTTTAAAAGGGGGAAAAAAAAATCCACGTGTTGGGGAATCCTGCATATAGTAAGGTACTTTGGTTTTTCCCAGCACACATATGTGGAAGGAGAGTGCCAGTAACTTTCTCCCAACCCGCTTTTCTTTTAAAGTGCAAAAAAGTGCTGGGGTTGTGAATGGCCCTGAGGAGTTGGGAGGCAGCTCTGGCCCTCAGCTGTAACCTGCAGGTTTGTGCGAGGAGCGAGGCCACCTGGAGCCCAAGCAGTGAAGTCCCTGCACCACCAGAGTCAGCAATTCTGTATGCGGGATACTTACATGGCATGAATTATTCCAAATTGGTATTTGCTGGTGTGTGTGCTTGTTTTCTGGGGTAGTTCCTCCTCAGGATGCAGCACTTGCGTCTCATGTGCAGAGCTAAAGCCCGTGCCGAGCAACTTTCACCTCAGTGTTAGGGATCCGTGATCTCGTCATTTCCAGAAGTGAATTTTAAGATAGGTGGCAAGATAACACGTTGTTTTCTGTTCTTGCTTTCGTGCTCTGTTTGGAGAGATAAACCTTTAATTGCGTTATTGCAAATTGAGGCTGGTGGCTGTTTTAAAGGCAGTTCTGTTCTGCACTAATCACTGCGAAATATAAACTTATAGTCTAGAATAAGATAGGTTGAACTGCATAGTCATCTGTGGAGTAGTTTTTATGATTTGTTTAGCAAATATTCAGATGATCTCAGAGGAATGGAATTTAATTTACTGGAAATTAGTTTAAAAACTTAGTAGTATCTGGAATGTATTATCCTTTCATTTGAATATTTGTTCTTATTAATGATTATGGGAAGTACAAGGTGGCTTTGGCAAGGACAGAAAATCCTTTCTGTCCTGAAATTTGAGACTCTTCAGCCCAAAAGGAAACTAAAACTTACATTAAAAGAAGTTAATTTCAGGGCTGGTGCATTTTAATGGTCATTTGGATTTTTATTTATTTATTTTTTTTGACAGAAGGGTTTTGGAGGTGGCCTTCTGACCCCAAATTTAAAGATACAGAATTTGAAACTGTGTGTTTAAATTTCTTAAATTTAAACTGTTTAAATTTCTTAAATTTGTTAAAGAAGTTAAATTTAAATTTAACTTCTTATATGCTTTTTCGTCAACTTTTGCATATTCTTTTTCTAAAATCCATCCACCTTGTGTTTATTGTGCAGTCTCCTAACTACTCTGATCTGAGCAGAAAAGAGGATACATCTTGATTATACTTTACTCTTTTGTTTTCCCTTTTTCTGTTTCTTGACATATATGGGTTCTTGAAGCTTATTCAGATGTCAGAAACAAACTGAAATCTCTTATGTTCCCATTACAGTATATCACATAAAATTATTCTGAAATACTCCTTTCATGACATCTTGACAGAAATGCAGGACACAGGCTACTCCTTGAAAACAAACAGGGTTTGATTTTTCAATGCTTATTTTCATCTGTAGTAGTCAGATTTCATTATGTGATAAGGGTAAAGGATGACAAAAAATCATGATGAGTAACTGTAGCTTATTTCCACAGAGGTGTGAATATTAGCGACTCAATAAAGTGATGGCAACCTGAGGTTCAAGTATTTTTATTCCACTTCTGTATTACCAGTGAAGAAAATGACTCGTGTAAAACTCGCCTTTTTTCTTTCCTTTTTTTTGCAGTGGGTTTGTCTACGATAGCCGGAATAACTTACAGATGCGAGGCTTGGTCGTGCTGCTCATTTCCAAAGCTGCAGGACCCAGTACAGCAGATCTCTCTTTCCAGCACAACATGGTCAGCGGAATTTATTCCAGGTAGGTGGTGATCTCCTTTTGTGAGAATTGGCCAAGACCAATTTCTTGAGCAACTTGAAGGTGATCCGAAATCCCTGTGAAGTCTGGGCTTACATAATTACAAAAGCTGAAAAACAAAAAAGCCAAACCTGACTGAAAATAGCAAGGATGTGCATACAGGTATGAGCTGACTGCTCTAATTATTCTGGCTTTGTCCCTCAGGATTGTTATGAGCTTTCTGCAGTGAAAACCATTTCCTACTCTTTGTATAGCTCTTAAAGTAACCATGCCTGAATCCTACTTGCGTTTCTGGGCACAAACAAAATAAAATGATTTGAATAAAGGTAGTTATTGGAAAGTTTCAATGGAAAGGTACTCAGAATCACAAAGAGAAAGATGCTAGAGATCTTTTAATTAAATATTTTTGTGTTTAGTTGCTCGGGTGTCACTCAGGTGCACCTATTTGCTAGGAATTGCAGAGTCTGGTCACGAGTCTCATGGAATGCCAGGGAGTTTCCTGGACACACAATTTTTGCTGTAGTCTTCTTAACAAATATTTTCCATGAAACCACGAGAGGTAAAAGCTTTATTTTACCTTGGGTTTTGCAGTAGAATTACTGAAGCTATCATTAAGTGTTCTCCAGTCTCTGCCATGACTTAGCTTTATGTAATCAAAACTTTTCTTTCTCCTTTGTCTTGTTTTTTAAAGTATTTAATTCTTTTAATGATAGTAATCAAAAAATAGTGGTTACTCTTTTGCACATTTGAAAATTGACCAATAGAAATAATAAGTAATGTTAATGAGATCTAACTGAAAAATTGAAAAATCTCCGTTTCTGAAGTACTGTGGAAAAACTGATTGCTGTTGGGAACAGACTTGCTGCATTTTCAGTTAATCTTTTTTGATATGTGATATCAAAATGTGTATCACTTTGTGATATGTTAAATGAAGATGCACAAACTTAGTGGCCTCTCTGCATCCTGATCAGCTGTAGAAATGCAGAGATAGCACAGTACAATTGAAAATGCCAAAACAAATCCTTTTAATCTATAGTATCTTTTGATGCGGGAGGAGGGTGCAGATATGGATGGGACAAGGGTGGGAGGGTTGAATAGAGAGAGAGATGGAAAATGTACACGAATTGCGAAGGACACAAATAACAGTAAGAAAGAAGGCAAAAATATTATAAAGGATTGTTATGGAGGGTCTGTATTTTTTTATCTGTTTAATTCCTTTCTTGTTTGGTTTTTGTCCTTAATGTCCCCAGAGAATTGTAAAAAAATTTTTTTGTATTTATATGCAAATGATGCTGTATGAAAGTGTAATTTGAGATAGTTAATTATAGTGGAGGAGGTGGTGTAGTTTGTTTTGTAAATGATGGAAAAGATCATTCTATGTGCGTCTTATTAAAAGAGAGGAAAAATATTATTTTTGATAATAGTTTTTAAGCATGATGCTGAGTGTGGCAGTAACTTCTGAGCACTCCGAACTGCCAATAGAAATGGGACTATTTATTAGGAGCAACTAAAACCTTGAATTAAGATAGGCGACTTAGTCTAAATGGACATCACTGGAGCTATGCCAGTTAAACCAGCTGAAGATCTGAGCTTAAACATGAGGTAATAACCATTGCAATATTTATCTTAGAGCTACCAAGGCACTCCAGGAAGTTCTGAGTGCTCCCACACAGAATCCTTGGGGCTCAGTTCTCCTTGCAAAAGCAATGGCAGTGGAGGAGTTGTTAATTCAAAGGGTTTTTCACTGAAACTTTACATCTGTGTCATGGTATAAATGTGAGCAAAGTGGGCATCTAGTAGAGTGCTGGTGCGTGGTAGTATTTTGTGCAGCAAAGGGCCAGTTCCGGCCTCACACTTAAGTCCTGGCAGGATTTGCCTTTGGTTTAGGGCTCCTTTCTTTTTAATGAGTCAGTGGCTGTGAGCTTTTCCGAATGCACACTGGGTCTTGCGTGTGATTTTGAGCACTGTATCAAACTAGCAGATCAGGCAGCCTCTAAAACTGTGAGCTTAAAAGGCCTTTGTGATTCGCTTTATGTTTTGCAAATAAGGTTTTACCAACTACCTCCTCCTGAATAGGAACCAAGACATTTTCCCTAACTAAATTCTTGTCTGCTCTCTTGTTATGGGATAATTATATATGGTGCAAAGAGATGTATATATCAAAGGCATAGGATCCTCAGCGATCTGAAGAAACGCACTTACTCCTTTACTTGTTCATCTGCTTCTCCAGCTTTCGAAAGTATTTGTGGAAAATAGATTGTGAAGAGATTTTCAGTTCAGCTGTAAACTATGCAGTCCTTTTTGCTACCATCCTATATGATCACTTCGTCTTTAGTTACAATATTTTGCTGGGAATGTTATTTCTGGCACTGTAACGAGCATCTTCATTGCTGGATGCTTGGGTGCTGTGAACATTATAGCGTGGACTGTTAGCTACTGGATATGGCTCACTTGATCTCGGAGTAGTTAGCAGTGATTAATTAATGGCATTCCTGCATTCCTGGTGTGTGCAAAGTTGCACCAGCAGTTATCCATGATTACAGCAGCCCAGGCTTTTCTTTCTCTTCCTTTCCTGCTGTTTGTCTTGGAATTGTCTCTTGGGCTCCCCTTAAACTCCTCTGGTACTGCAGTAAAATTTTAATCTGTGAACAGGGAGAGGTGGGAGAGAAGTAGTTATGCCAGAATTATTTAACTCAGAGAAAATAATTTTTTAAAAAAGTTATGTTTCTTTTTCCTCCTGGAATGAGTCATGTTTTGCATAACCTTTTCTTCCTAATTTCATATTCTTGAATAAAAGTATAAACAGTACAATAGCCATAATTAAATGGAAAGTCATTGAAAGCTGCATCTGGCATGCAGTTTGCCTCTGTTCTCCTGATCTCCGGTTGTGTTTGTGCTTTGGACCATTGACCCAGGTGTATAAAAGCACATTAGTTAGTATTAGTATTGATTAGTATGTTATGTGGCCTCAATATTATGGCTTAAAATGCAAGTAATGTTAATGAACCAACTTGTACCAATGTCTTCAAGCTTCTGTATCCTTAGCTTTAATACAGCAAGTTTCTTATCCCGCTTCCTCATCTTTTGCCTCTTTTTTTTTTTTTCGCTACCAGTGCTTATTTCAAGGGTATCCTCTAGTCCTGGCACCATTACTTCAGCACTGCAGGTTTCTTTGGTTGCCTGTCAGATCTTTAAAAAGTGAATAATTTTCTTCAGTGAAAACTGCCTGTATATTCACCCTGTAGATCCTACAGGTTGTTCACAAG
Organism: Nothoprocta pentlandii; assembly: GCA_013398315.1. Lineage (NCBI taxonomy): Eukaryota > Metazoa > Chordata > Aves > Tinamiformes > Tinamidae > Nothoprocta > Nothoprocta pentlandii. Next base: position 1,065,573 of record VZSG01000244.1, on the reverse strand, counting down.
AAGAAAAAGCCTTTTTATCCTCTCAAACTTAGGAAAATACGAACCCATTACAAAGCCTCTAGGCCAATCAACCCTGTCAAACATTAGTAAATCTTAGTGTAGCTGAGATTAATTGTATTGTTAATACAGAGATACTTAGAAGTTGCCTTGACCTGTTAGCTACTAAATTTTATAAAAGCTGCCTTTCTACCTTGCACAGACAAGCTTTTAACTTCTTATTAAAAGAAATAAGAAACTTTTAGCTTCTTATCAGTGCGTGTGTGTGTGTGTGTGTGTGTGTGTGTGTGCACCACAGCGCAGATGATAGAAAGATCCACACTAAAGGCAAGCAAGTGGACTTGATTACACATTGCTGGGTAGCTACTGTCAGTGCTGGACCCTGCGTTTGCCTGTTCTCCCTCACAATAACGTGCCTGGCCTTTAAGCCCCCAGAAGTTTCTCTTGCAGGATGCACACGCGTCATGACAAGCAGAGGATAGGGAGATTCACTGTGCAAACTTGTCTCTGAATCACTCTGCTGCTTGGAAGAAACGTGGTAGTACACGAAGGCAGGAGTCATAAAGGTGTATTCACATTCCCTAGCATTGCAGCATTTGTTTTGGAAATTGTCCTGATGCTGCTTCCACGAAAAGCCTGTTTGACGTGGGAATACCGGGTACCCTTAAAGGTGATCAGGAAATACCAGATCTTCATTCTTCCGTCAGTTGCTTTTTCAGTGCATGTTGCTCCAGTTCAAGGGAAGTCAGGATGAGAGTCCTCCTGAGGATGCTGAGGACTTGGGGGTATTCCACCAATAGTCCCTGCATATCGGTGGGGATGCTAGGAATCCTTTCCTTGGTTTCACAAAAACCTGTCCCATAGCATCACAGAGGTGAGGAATTGCTTTTTAGACCAGTCTTTAATTGCTGTGCATGTATAAAAGGCTATCAAGCTGTCTCTGTGAATCCTTCAGACCGTAAATGCAGATAGGGATAATTTTAGTCAAAGGTGTAGAGTTGATATTATGGGGGTGCTTCTGAGATTTGCAAGTCTGCACAGACTTGCACGAGTTCACATTGATTTGCTGACTTGCCTTTTGCATCTGGACTGCAGTCGGACTGGGATTTTGTGGTGATTTTATGGGAACTGAGATGGCAGCGCTCTGCTTTTGTAAAATGAGTGCAATGGGAGATGGGGAGGCACCTTCCCCAAAGACTGGGTGGGTGCAGAGGTAGGTGACAAACGGCATCAGTCCTACATGAGGATGGGCACCTTGGGCTCTGCCTTCCCAACGGCTCCAGTTGTTGGTGAGTGACATCAGCCCTGTCCCTGTGAATGGGACTGAGGGGCTGAGACCTGGTGCTCTGGACCATCTCGCAGCTCTTCAGTCCCATTCACGTTCCCACATTCAGTCCCATTCACTCTCTGCTTAATTCTGGGCTTGACTCCTTAGTCTGTTGCCACACCTCCATTTGGAGTCAATGCTTACAACAGCAAAGGGCTCTTCTGGTTTAGCACCACGTAGCAGTTATTCCAGCAGAGGAAACCTTCTTTTTTTGCATGACCTCAACCTTCATTAGCTCTACTTACCAATAAAGTGCTTTAGCGTACCTTTATACTCTAGATTGTCTTAAAGATGTCTGTATGTTTTTTAAGAGTTGCTTAAAATGCCTTGGAACTGGAATGGGAGGGCTGTATTGAACCTATAAATAACTGTATTTGTTAATGAATAGGCCTGTTCAAGGAAATCAGATAGTCTCCCTTTAAAAGGAAGAAAGGAAAACACAAATCCATTGCAAAACCCGGGCTAATCAGCCATGGCAAACACGAGCAAAATTTTAGTGTACCTAAGATTAGTTGTATTGTTAATGCAGGGACACTGGGAAATTGCCTAATCTGTTACCTACTAACATTTATAAAAGCTGCCTTTTTTTTTTTTTTTTTTTTTTACCTTGAATGGACAAGCTCTAAGCTTCTTATTAAAACCAGTATAGATTCATCTACAGACAAATTCTGTTTGAGGATTACTGTACAAAACAGAGCACAGATTAAATAAAATGAAAGAATTGCCATACAATTATGATTTTTTTGATAGCTACAAAAATACAAACATGAGCACGTGGTTTTTCATCATCTTCTCGCCTTGCCCTTTCTTCAGTTCTCTGTATTTGGAAGATTGGATTTAACTGTTTCTTACGTCCATATTTTGCAGTAAGTGATGGCCAACTTTCCAGTGGCCTGTTATGTGAAGAGTGCACCTATATTTACAAGAAGCAACCTTTTTTTGTTGTTTTATTCCCTCATTACTACTTACCTGCATTCATTGGTAAAGAAAAAGAAAATTAGGGTTTTGGGTTTTTTTTTTTCCCTTGTTGCAATGCAGAGTCTGTGAACTGGAGTCAGGGAGATTCCCTATTGCAGTTCCTCAGTCCCCATCAGTGGTGTAAAACATATTGAAAACAACTACGAAGCCACAAACGAGAAAGATGTAAGACCAGCAGTGTATGGGGGAACTCCAGCAAAACTCTGAGGAGGCAGAAGATTATTTATTTATTTAGTTAGTTGATGTAAGTGTTCAAATTGGACCTTTTAGTGCGCGATAGCTGCCGCACTTTAAATTCAGGCTGGTTTGTTCCACGCAAGCCCCGAGTCTCAGCTGCAGATATAGCAGAGATTAATCTTATTAATGGAAGTGCTAATTGGTGTTTGACTTCTAATTATAGTAACAATTGGCTATAACAATCAATCCTCACCTTTAGTGAGGCGCATTAGGGCTCTTCATCATAAAAATGATTTCCTTTGGGACTTGCTCTTCTCATTCCTATCTTCTGGAAGGCTGCCTTTCAGCAAAGGTGCAGTGTCCCAGGCACCACGTTGGGCTTCTGAGGCTGAGCTAATTAACTGCGGGAGGAAATGCATAGCTCTGAATATTCTGTAGCCATTTGCATTAAATAGGATGATTCTCTAGGCAAAATTATTTGTTTGAAGTACAATGGGAGAAGTTTATCGAACACGAGCAGTGATGTCTACTACAATCCTGAAGAAATGTGTAGTTTTCTTTCCCCGGACCTTGGGAGATTTTTTTCTGTGGATTTTTATCAAGAGAAAAAAAAATCTAAGAGGTTATTTTAAATTATTCTGTTTAGTTTTTGCTACCCAGGATGAATCCTTTGAGATGCTTCATCTCATTTACAAGACGAGTCTTGGGAGATGAAAAGCACATACAACTTGATTACATATTCCTATTGATCATCTCCCACCCACAACAAAAAAATCGACCCCGCGTACAAATCTAACAGTATTACTAATTCATTACAACCAGCACTTTTCTTCATTAACTTTTTATTGTTTTCAGCATACACAGCATGTGCAAATACAGCAATTACATGTTGAATATGAAAAGGAAGGGCTGCCTCCGTACAGTGCAGAATAAATCTGAAGGCAACGCGGCAGAGCTTCCCAAAGACTGCAGAAATGAGGAGTAAAATCGTGTTCAAAAGAAGTCTGTTTAGTGCCAGGGAACTGAGCAAGATCAACTCAGTGTGCATGTTACAGGGGTGTTTTCTTTGTTTATTTCTGTTTTAATATACATTTCATGCAATTACAACAAATTCTGCTCCAGGACTTTAACGTTTAATATTTTTTCTTTAAAATGCTAACAATTAAAACAGTATTTGTGAAAAGAAACATCCAACCATCAACTGAGCTTAAGGCAGCCTGGCTCCGAGGATGCACAGCAGCCCTGAGGCCTGGGAACAGTTTCCCCTGCAGCACAACCCTGTCAATGTGACCTGCTGCTTCACAGCAAAGTTCCCGAGTAACTGTGTGCGTGTAGGTTGTTCTGTAGCCCCAAAATATCTCCTGTACTTGCCCACATGCTCAGAGCACCAGCTGTCCCCTGCCCTGACACAGCCTCTTAACTTCTCCCTTGACAAATGTTCCAATGCAGCATCCATACAGATTCCTTTGATAAAAGGAACATTATGGCCATATGATGTTAAATACTACAGGGTTTGTTCCACCAGTTTATGTCCTTTTTTTTTTTCTACTGTACTTTTCTTTTACTCTTTTCAGTACTCTAATACAGTATAATTGAAGAGATTACAGAACTTTCCATCTGCTGCAGTGCCATGAGGACGAGGTCCTCAATATAATCCACAAGTTTGATCTAAAATGTGTACTGATCTTTGCCATATTTGGGCATGTATGTGGAATATGTTGTTTCTGTTGTGGTGGTAGCAGATTTTTCTGGGATATTGAATAAAGATAATGAACCTGACTACTAACGAAAGATGCTTTCTTAGCTCAAAATATATCTTTTACTGTAGTAAAGTTTTTAAGAACTTAAGTGCTTACAGTCCTTAAGTCTGTATAAGGTTATACAGTCTCTGTTAACTTTCAGTAGAAATGTTGAGATGTTCCAGACCTGGTCACATTATATATTACATGAATGAACTTTTCAGATTATTTCATTGGAACTTGGCCTTTATCTTTCCATGAATGATTTTTTTTTTATATAATTTGACAGCTTTGAGTTGCTTTTGAAATAGAGGCATGTTAGAAGAAACACATAATAGAATTGACCAGCTTTTAAACAAGCCTTTGAATAGACCCTGAAATAAAAGTGTGTGCTGGCATCCTGAAATGGCAGATGCATATATGCACAAGGAAAGTATTTTTTATTTGATACAGTGCTGGAAGGGAAATTACTAAAGAGGAAGAGAAAGAGTTAACGAGGAAAGATGACTCATCAGTGAAAGGAGTTTTCCCACAACACTTTCTGATGGGCAAAAGTAAGTATTTCAGTAGCCTAGAGAAGGTTAAGATCCTAGTTTTGTGGTACCTTGGCTGTTAGGATAAGAGGAAAAGAAAGACTAGAGAAAATCCGTGTTTGAGGATCATGGTTGTAGTCTGGGTTTAAGTTACTAAAATAAAGATGGCAGCGTTCTGTGCTCGGTGAGTTGGGAGGAAAGGAGTTAGAAAGCTGAGGACAAAGACTTCAAGACTGTGTTCTAACCATGTTGTGTTTGAGAAGATGGTTGGACCACAATAAAGAGAAATCAGAAGAAAAGAGAAATTTTGTTTTTGCCTTTTTTAAGGCTTGCAGCAGTTGGAAAAATTTGTGATTGACACTGACAGCACCATTATGGATCACATTTGATACACGTGAAAATTTTGGGGAAGCTTGATTGCCAGATTTATGAGGTCTGTTAAATTATTTGACATTATTTAGCAAAAAATTTAGGGTAAATTTAAGGTGTTTGTTTTTGTTTTGTGGAAAGAGCAAAATAGGTGCATCTACTATTTCCAAAATAGAGAAAATATAGTAACTTCCAGAATTGCAATGTATTTCTAATTCCTCTCTCATAACTGTTATGTTTCATCCAAGCAGTTTACGGCTGAGGTTCTCTTCTGGTTTCTGTTAGCTGCATAGCAAGGCCAGTACAGCAGGTTCTGCTGAATGCACGTGTTATTCCATGACGTTGAAGGAAGTCAGCAAATGCAGGTTAGGTAAAACTCCAGTAGCTGTGGACTCGGGTCTGCAGAAATTGAGGCTCTTCTTGAAGGTGGTCTATTAGCATGTAATTGTCTCTACACCATTACTTGGGCTTAATGTTCCTTGAATTAGTGGGTATCATTTTACTCCTTATTAAAATGTGTAGATCGAATCGTTCTGGGATGAATGGCCCAAAGCACGAGAAGATGCAGTTTTCAGATACCTCATAGAACTCATAAATAAGGTTAAATGAAAAGATGGAAATGGGGGCCACTGGTATGGTAGGTTTTTCCAGAGCGAGGCGTGTGTTTTCTCCAAGAAAGGCCATTTGCAGAAAATCGATGCTGCTGATATTGCTAAGTCCTTGGTGCCAGCAGCATCCCCAAGGGCTCGTTCAGCGGCTGGGATTCCCGAGGCAGCAGTAGGTGCCCGCTTCCTGAAGGCTCCACAGCATTTCCGTGCCCGGGGATGGCAAGGGGCCAGGCCTCGCGGAGCCGGCCGCTCTCCTGGGCCCCTGGGCCCCTTCCTCAGGTGACATCCATCTGCTGCCGCCTTCTGTTCTGCCAAAGGTAGGGGCATCCCTGCAATAAGCTATTGGGATATGTGGCGCCGCTGTCCCGCTCTGGCTTCCAGTGCTGCAAGTGCAGGCGGGAAGAGGAGAGCAGGTGTGATAGGCACAGAATTAATTGCTGAGTTAGGAAATTGTGATTACGAGTGCTCGGAACAGCACCGCGCTCCTCATGCCGAGTACCTGCGGGAGCCGTCGGCAAACGCGTTTGGATGCTTTCCTCTCTCCTCTGAGCTGGTATTTTTTGGCACTTGAAAATATACCTTGAGGTTTTTATATATAAGCACGGCAAAAGAACTGTAAGTGCTGCACTCCATTCCGATTCACGTAACGAATGTCTTTTGCCTGTGCAATTAGACATGAGAACAATTTATTCACTTAACAGTGCTGCTCATTTATCAGATGTTCGTTCTTCGCTGCGTACAAAAGGTTACCCTCTTTTCTCTTGCATAAAAAGGTTCAATGTATTTCAAGTGTCATTAGTAGCAGAGCTTTAATGTCAAGGTTACTGCACCTTAACTTTCAGCTACATTGAATACAATTACAGAAAAACTCTTCAGAGATAATATTTCAGAGAAACACTTGCTCTGGTAAGTCGTGCTGGGTTTTGCTGGCGTCTCTACAGAATTGAGAGCATGTAGTAATGGGAATTGCTGTTATGTTGTAGGCCCTGCAAGTAAAACCATAGCTGTGTTTCAATGTCTTGAAGGTTGAGAAGCAACTAATACAAAGTAAAGAGAAAATATGTTTGTAAAACTAATTATTAGTATCCTTTTTCTTCCATATGCCTTTAATTGGTACCTCATTATTTCCCTGCATATCTAGAAGCAATAGGTTTTAGTGCAGGTATTTAACACAGTAGTCAAAGCCACTGTGCCCCATGATACGGGGTTCCTCATGGAGTAGATGTTGGGTGAAATACTGGAGGGCACTTGCTGTCCGGGGACTGGAGAGCAGCTGTGAGTGAATTAGCTGCTCTCAGCCAGTGACAGTCACTCAGGAAGCAGTCTGGCTGCGGGCAGGAGAGGAGGGATATTGATTATCTCCTTAGCAAAATTCCTAGTTTTGTCACCAATATCCCTTTTTATTTCTGCTTTGGTGACAGCACCCTCATCCAAACTGCAAGTTAATCTTGCAATTTTTTTTTTTTGATCAGCGTAGCTTTTTTAGCCTCAGTTTTACAGTCCTACCTTGCGTGGTGCCCCCAGTATAAGAGGGACGTGGAGCTTCTCGAGAGGGTCCAGAGAAGAGCAACCAAGATGATCAAGGGAATGGAACATCTCTCGTACGAAGAGAGGCTGAGTGAGCTGGGCCTGTTTTCTCTGGAGAAGAGAAGGCTCAGAGGGGATCTGATTAATGTGTATAAGTTCAGGAAGGGAGAATGCAGGGAGGAAGGGGACAGGCTGTTTTCACTGGTGGCCAGCGATAGGACGAGGGGTAATGGCCATAAACTGGAGCACAGGAAGTTCCGTCTGCAGGTGAGGAGGAACTTCTTTCCTGTGAGGGTGACAGAGCCCTGGCACAGGCTGCCCAGGGAGGCTGTGGAGTCTCCTTCTCTGGGGGTCTTCCAAACCCGCCTGGATGCCGCCATGTGCCCCGTGCTCTGGGTGTGCCTGCTTGAGCAGGAAGGTTGGGCTAGATGATCTCTAGAGGTCCCTTCCAACCTTAAATATTCTGTGATTCTGTGTATCCTAACATCTTATTTTTCTGAGGAAAAGCTACTTCTGCTGCTGTGGAAGCTTCCGATCGCCTCCTGTCTTGCCTTTTCTGTGCACAGCACCTCAGCTCATTCACTGCAGTAAGCCAATACGAAGGCCTTTCACTAGGCTGGTACCCTCCTTTACCCCTTAAATCCTTCCTTGGTTTCCCAGTAGATTGCATAAAATGCCTCTCTCATAAAAGAGGCGTGATTGTATCAAAGGACCAAAAAGTCATCACTGGGACCATTAGCGAATATGCAGGTGAATCCAGTGCATCTGTATGGTGTTTGTTTGTAAACTGAGGCCTGTGAACAAACAGGGAAATTCCATCTGCAGAATTGGTGGCAAGCAAATCCTCATACGGATGGACAGTTTTGGACTTCACTAATATGGTGTCAGCAGCAAAGTTAACTTCCCTGTGGCAATAATGGACTGAAGTAATTGGCAGAAAAGGAGTATTTATCCTGCTGTAAAAATAAAGGATTTCTCCTGTAAAGATACAGGATTAAGATGCAAAATAGAGCAAGAGTCCCCTTTAGTTCAAAATCACTTGGAAACTTACTCTGAAAATATTCATATTAAACTTGTGCATAATATTTTCTGTGTTCTGCTTATGCCGTTAAGCAAGCTGAATGCTCCGTGTGCTTCATAATGTGTGGGGGACTTGCCTTTCTTTTGTATTAAACAGGTTTCATGTCTGTCCCACGTGTGCAGGTGTCTGCGTGCAAAATGTCACATCGTCGGGGGAAGCGGCTTCGTCAGCAGTAACGTACCGAGCTGCTGGCAGGCGGCGGGGAGAGCTTGAGAGGACACCGTTTTTGCCTTTAGTTATCGGAAACCATAGGCTTCAATTGCCTGGAATTTAGATGGACCTTTTTTATTATTATTGTTTGTGAGCATTTTCTTTTTAATTTGGCAGAGCCTATGGCGAAAAATGTGATTTTTTTTACCTGCAGCCAATTGCAAAGTGTGAGTAAGATTTGTTGGATAGTCTGGTTAAATGATCTAGGTGGGATTTCCGATGGGAAATGCGCCGTTGGTATTTCCTTGTGCAGTTGGAAATTCTCTAGTCACCGATTGGAACATTTACCTAGGATTTGGAAAGGCCAGCTTTCTTTTCCCTTAGTATCTGAAAAGATTCAAATCCCCACTCTTCCTGGCTCTGCATTTTCCCACAGAACATCCCACAGGACGCATGGATATGGCTATAGGTGGTGGTGCAGGGAATGCCCAGAGAGGCCGCGTTCCTCCCGACGCCGCTTCCAGGAGCGGAGCCCGCAATGCCGGTGTGCGGCGCCGCCCCGCGCCCGTCTCCTCCGGCGGCCTGGAGCCTTTCCCGCTCTTTTGCCATCCGGCCGCGTGACTAATGGGGGTTGCTGTGCGAGGGGCTCAGGGGAGCTCGGCGCAGGGAGCCGGGCAGGCGCTGCAGCCTGCTCCCCGAGAAGGGCTGCAGCTGAGAAGCCTCTGCGGGCTGTTCACGTGGCAGTGCCGTTGTCGTGCTCAAGCCCTTGCTCTCCTTTGGGCTTCACAGGGCTTTTTCCTTCGTTGAGTTACTCATCTTGTGTATGGAACTATCAACATGTGAAAATTTGGCTTCGGCATACGGGCTGTCACTCGGAATTGGGAGTCATCCGCACGTTTTTCATCAAGGAGATGTAATGTTTGTGCTGACAAATATTCACATTTGCCCTGACGTGTTTTTTCACCCATGCACCTTCTATGAACACAGAAAAGCAAGAAAATACATTTCTGCAGGAGTCTTTTTCTAGCTAGAGGTCAAGAAATGCAACGGGGCAAAAAAAGGTAGTTTAATTTCTGCTAGTGCTGGTGTTGGTAGTGATTTTTCTTTTTTTGTTTTCCTGCTCCTCAGAGATGACCCTTGGGTTATTTGAGGCAGCTGTTCTAACCTCCTGTGAAAGTTGAGTTGCTTTTTGGACATTTCAAAATAGATCCATACTGTTAAAGCAATAACTTGAAAGGCAAGTGAGAAAGTTCAAAGCCAAAGCTTGAAAGTTCAGTCTCTGCTTTTAATTTTATGACCTTTGTCACTTTGTGTTACACTCTATCTATTGTTCTCAGATACCTTTATTAATTGAATAATGTAGTGTTTGTTCATTAAAAATGGTCTATCTTTGTTCATGACAAAGCTATGTGTGCAGTGCTTTTTAGTATCCCATGTTGGATAATAGTTGAGAGAATAATAAGATTCCAGGGACCTTTGATCCACCATTACTGTAAAATAAAAATACGACTTAATTTTTTTTCCCCTCTGACCATAATGGTTTTAACCTTGTGTACTAATTTGAATGGGCTTACGGGGGCAGAGCCTTAAATGAGACACAAATGAAGGAAAAATTGCTAATGCTGCCACTGTATATCTAATGAGCACTGTGTAATAAACCATAACCTCTTCAACATTTCTGTGGAAAATGGTGTGATTATTTTGGATGGCTGGCCCTTTGTGTATGGCTCATTACCATCTGGCATAATGTGTATTGATATAGCCTGCAATTGTCAACTCTTATTTGACATGCTGCCTTTAATAAATGTGGCTTGCATGGCTGGAACCTCCTAATGGCTGTATGGAAAATGGTAATTAAAGAAATTCCATGTAGTTAGGTAAAATACACACCCTTATATACGTGAAATAACTTTGGGAATGGTCTCTGTGCTGTAAATCCACTGCTTTGTCAGAATATTTTTGTATACCCCTGTGTTAGTGCAGTGCCAAACACACTGCATTACCAATGCAGATACCTAAATGTGTGAAGACATCCATGAATCCTGAATGAAGGTTGTTCCTTTTGCAGAGGTTGCTTAAAATGAATTTTTGAGGTGTGTTTTCTCCACTGCAGTAAGATAGAGCAAGACTTGCTATTGCCTGTGATAATAAAATGGGTTCGTGACCTGGCTGTTGCCTTTGGATGCTGCTGTGCTGTGAACGCAGTGTCACCGTCTTGTGGAAGCCACTTCTGGCTTTGGCTCTTCTGAATTCAGAAATTCCAGTGCTTAAAATCCCCGCTGCCACTGGGGAAAAAACAGACTGATGACCAGTGGGAAGCTTGTGAATTTTGGGGTATGGGAACCCACACTGCGACGCCCAAATCTGGATTGTCTTTTATTTCTTTGAATGGTTTCCTGCTGTTAAGAGTCCACAAATACATGAATAATTAAGAAGCATCATTTTGATAGTCAAATTGCCTTTCAGTATAAAACCAGCCATAGGATTTCCCTGGCTTTAATAAGCTCCATTATATTGGCTCTGCTTAAGAAGGATACTGTGTTTTCCCTTCAGTTTTGTTGGTGTTGGAGAGTCCATCATTAATCTTTGTAAACCATTTTTTTTTCCAAGTGCCTACACCTAATTTCTTCTCTGAATTTATTTAGCTCCCATCTACTGGATCTTACTGTATCTTTGCCTGATAATCTGAGTGTTTTCTCCCCTAGCATTTGTTTCCTGTAGTGTAGATCTTAAACCCTCTTTCAACCAGTGTGACCGAGTCAATCTGCAGATTCACTATCAGCCTTATCTCAACGTAGAACAGATTGTGTTTCTCACTTTGGCTGCTTGTTTTCAGATTTTCAAGAATAAGTTGTAAGTTCATGGACTATGACTGGGAAGCTCTGCTGAAACTCCAAGCACAAGTTCTCTGGACCTACTGTCTCGTGGTCTTCCCAGTAGCTCTTCACCAGCCCACCTACCAGTACTGGACAAGCAGATGCCTTTATCTGATCGTGTCAATATAGTGCCAAAAAATACAATAAGCCTTCTGAAATCCTGTGAACTGTTAGGGCTTTTCCTTGTCCTGCGTAGTGGACCAGTGGAGTTCCTAAAACTCTTTTGAGCTTTAAGGGAGCTTTGTATATCTTTTTTAAATTGCATTTGCTACTTAGACATCTTTGCATTTATTAATTTATTTAGCATTTTTCTTCCTTTTTTAGCTTCTATGATGTGCCTTCATTGTTACCAGTTTTCTGAGCTAGAGAAGAGAGGGAGCTGATTTTGTGTCCAAGCTGCATTTTCGGGTTTTTTTTTGGCTTTTTATTATGATTATTAATTTTTTTTTCTAAACAGCTTAGTTTTTCTCACTGTGGAATTGTAACTTTTTGGCCATCTTCTTGAATCATTTCTAAATATTCTTCATGTTTCTCTATTTAACTTACCTGAATAATTCAGCTCATTTTAACTCTGAAAGTGCTGAGTATAATGTGATATATTTCTGAGTTTTTTACATTATGTATATGTAGACAACAGCACTTTTATAGTGTTGTGGTTTACATTATATTCTACTTTCATGTAATAATTATTGAATTCATGAGCGGTTCATGTGACAAAACTAATTTTTAGTTTAGCTCTTGGTCTCAAATGGAAGTTTTAATAGAAAGTTCAAGTTGAATGCAGTATTTCTTGACAGGAAATCTCCTTTTAGAAATTCAAGAAAGTGGCAATGTAATATGGTTTTGATGGACATTATTCAGAGTAAATTCTCATATTTAAGTCCTGTTTGCAAAGTTAAAGTACATCTTTAAGGAGGCATCTTATGCTTTTCAGCTAATATCAACTAGTATTTCACCGTGTCTTATACCATATTAGAAGTTTATACCATATTAGAAGTTTAATCCATGATAATTGCCTTTGGAAATACAGACAATACTGTATTTGACAGCTTTACTTCAGTTTGGAAGTGTGAAGCTTCCCACACAGATTATAACCAGTACTTTTAAAATGAGAATCATAGTAATGACTTTAATAATGCCAAATTTTAATAAATTTGATGATAACCTTTATAAATGAGTACCTCTCATTTTATTACCTGACTTGTTAGCATGAATGCTTCAGGAATTTAAGAAATCTCTTCCCAGATATCTTACCCATTTTGAGCTTGCATCTTAAGATGAATACTCTTGCTTTTCTTTTTGTTAAAATGTTAAGCTTGCAAATCCTCCTTTTTTAAGAGAGTACTGCTTCCCAAATCTGCCTTTTTTTGAGCAGTGCAAATGTTTATTTTAATACCTGTCTCTTGCAGAATGTCCTTAGCATTCATCTCACTGTAAAAATCATATCATGACTTGAACTGCCTTTGAGTGTGCTTGGATTATACCCTGATATACGTTGCAAGCCCAACCAGACCTGATCTGTTCAGCCAGTTGGATGAACAGCTCATACAACGACTGGGTATTTGTTATTGTGCAGCTAATTTAGATGCTCTTTCCTCTAGTGCACCCAAGTATTTCTGCCTCCAAGCATTGGAAAACATCATTTTGATTTCCTAATTCAGATAGGATTCCTCCAGCGCTCTTTCCTACTGATCTTGGGATAATTGTGCTCTGGAGTAACGGACCAGACTCCTTCACCTGCTTCCCAGGGTTGATGCTTTTCCTTCCAGGCTTAAGAATGTGTTGTTTTTCTTTTAGTTTATTCACTTTGAAATGGATATCTTTTTGATTTTGCCAGTCAATAGAAGAAGATGTGGTGTGTTGTAGGATGCAATCAATGTTGCTGGACAGTGATATCAAGTATAGGAGTAAGTTAGGTAAAGTCTTCAGGCTTTATTATCACTTGGAGCTTCATTTTGCCCCCAAATGATCTTGCATACTTAAAAATTAAAAGGTAGGATATGTATTAGATTGAAAAATAAATCAATTAACAGAGAAGTAAATAAACAGAGTATGCAGTAAACACCACAGAAGTGTTTTATTTCTTTCAACTTTATGCATCTTCACCTGGAGATTAAATAGGCTAGTGTCCAAGGAAGAAGCAAGAAGTCTTGGTCTTGTTAAGTGATAGCAGTGGAAAGAGGCTTTCTGCTGAATAGTTGGTACTTGAGTCATGGTAACGTAATGAAACTTTGGGAAAACTGTTTTGCCCTGATCTTTTTCCTGTTACACTGAAATCACAAGTGCTGACACTTGTTGCCTGGTTTAAGCACCATTTGTACCCTCCCTGCCTTGTGCTTCTCTTAAGAGACTATATCCAGATGAAGAGGAGCAGACTTTGCTCCAGGAGGAATCTAAGTGTTAAATGCTGGTCCCTTATTCAGGCATTTATTAAGGAAGGAGATGAATGGAAGAGAGAACTGTAGGAATCCCTGCCCTTTTTTTTTTTTTTTTTTTTTTTCTACGTGAATATGTATGTTATCTTGGTGAAACACATTGACTGCAGCTTACAGGATGAATTTAAAACTCATGTATGCACCTTCTTGTCTCTACAGAAGTTTTTCCTCCCATTTATTGGTCACAAAAAAAACCTTACTCAAATAGCTTCAGCACCAAAAATTTATTTATTTATAATTTAACGATTTCTTATATGTAGTTTTCCACTAGAAAACTGTTTCATTTCTCAAATTTGTAGGTCAGTCCAGATTAGTATAGTCATTGTTAAACTAGAAAAGATAGTGGAATCTTTTTATATATTTACTTTAAAAAAAAAAATCCTGAAAGTGAGGCTATTCATCCAGATTAGTTCTTTGAGTGTTGAAGCTGTTGGGTTAAAAATGACAAACCAGGTGTTCAGATCTTGGGTGTCTAGTGTTAGCTGCTTTTTTAAAAGAGATTCAATGATTAGAGGTTGTACAGTGCTTTTTAATCTATCAGTTATTTTATCAATCCTTCATTCATAGCAGTTGCTTTAATTGCAGAAATTTTTAGAATGTTATTTTTTGTGGCTAATATAACTCTTTGGCTATTTGGTCCATTTCTGACAAATATTCTGCCTGTTATTAATATCTATTTAAATTCAGTATTTGCATAATCTGTCATCCTTTGAGGGGATCAATATATTTCTGAGAGCTGATAGTGAAAGCTGAACTGGCACAAGTTCAACTCGCTGTTGCTGAGAGCTTGACTTTCCTTTGCAAATACTGCAGAGTATTTGGTGAAACACGCTCTTTATCAGTACAGTCAAGCTATTTAAATTTTTATTTTTTGTTTTGCAAATTATTATTACAACTTCCTAGAGTAGGGTGTGAAATTTGGGACTGAAGTCACTCATAAGAACTCCTGGGAGATCATTCAGGCTAATGTTCATAGATGCATATCATAAAGATAACACAGATTACAAAGGGTTTTCAGGATGATAGGAATCCTGTAAAATTAAATTTAAAAAGTTACATAGGAGATTTGCTTTCCAAAACTATTCTATTTCCATGTAATTTTATTTCAGTATTTTGTTATCCCCTTGCCATTTCAGACTCTCTTGTGGGAGCTTTAAAACTTTTGTTGACATCTGCATGTTAGGTTCATCTTTGCAATATGTATGTTCATCTTTGTAAATATGGTATTGTGATGAGGCTGACACCTTATAAACAGGATATAAATAGGAAGAACTTTGATCCAAAATCCAAGTTGTGATTTGTTGGTTTGGGTTTTTTGTTTTTTTGTTTTTTGTTTTTTGGTTTTTTTTTTTTGAGATAGAGGCATGCTTACAAAGTTCTGTACTTAGATTTTCATTAACTCTTTGTTCTTCTGCATAGATCTGGTCCCTACATGAGGGTGGCTTTTATGTTTGGCCTACGTGGGCATTGTTGCCACTGGGAGAGTTTAAGAGCGGATAGGTATAAAGGATGTATGCTCCGAAATTCCTCAGAGTTCAACACAACAGTCTTTTGAATATCAGGCATACGTGCAAGCTTTGGGGGAGGGAGGCACAGAGGAAGAACAGAAAATGCATCGTGTTTTTCTTACGGCAAGATGCAGCAGTCCCTATAGCTTAACTTTGCATTTTTTAGTACTTTGCTAGAAACTGGTGTTCTGCAGCCCCAGAACCGCCCTGGTTTCAGCTGGCCATGCGAAAAAGTGTTTTAATTGCTCTTAACTTTAATGTTTCCTGTGTACTTTGCAGGAAAATGTTTGCACCTGAAGAGTATATTACATGATATTTTATGCAGATTTAGATTAGTTACATTGGTACTAAATTGGAGAAAATCCGCAGGCAGGAAAAGAGAAAAATCAACAGCTCTCAGGCTGCTTCCAGTTACACACCACACATGAGGGAAGTCTGTGAATGAAGATTTACCTGAAGTCGAGAGTAGGCTGAGGAAAGAAGCAATCCGAGAGCAAATCTGAGGAGCTGTTAAATCTAATTTGTTGCAGACTAGAAAAGCAGGAAAAAAAAGAACTCAGATTGTAGATGATAGTTGGTTTGAAGGCTTCCTGAGATAATATGTGCTGTTCTTTCTTTTAGTTTATTTTTCCCCACATTTAACTCTGCTTAAATAATAAAAGTGACAGCATAAGCTATTGTGTTTTTTTAATTGTTCTTGTTGTTGTTTTACTCTAAGCTTTCTATCCAAGTGTTGTTGACGCCCCTTGGGATTCCCGGGACTGCCTGTGGGTTGTTTATATTGTTTGAGAAGAAACAGGATTTTTGTTGCTGTTTTTGTTTTATTTTTTGAAAAGGAGAAAGTGGACACATGGAACTTGAAATGCCATCGCCTCTTGGTGTGCAATGCCCTGCCCCGTGATCCTCTCCACACTCCTATATTGCATAAGCAGTAGCTTGTTTTATTTCGGCATTGGCTCTTTCCTGCGCGGGATTATTTGATCCTGGCTTGTACTTCTGCTCAGTAAAGCACACACCCCTGTCCACAGCATTGCTTTTACCCTCTCCTAGCATCAGCTTCCGAGCTCTTACTTCAGGGATGCTTCTGAGAGGCCTTTACAGGGTTGAGTATCAGGATTTCTCCTGCCTCTGCAGTAGCGCTTTGACATTCCTAGTTGTGGCTAGATATCCCCCAAAACAGAAAGAAAGATCTGGCCTAGGATTTCCATCATGGCTTTGGCTCCTCTTAGTTTTGAGAGGGTAGAAGAGCTGCATATTTGAGCGGAATGAGACACAGCTTATCTGCCTGGTACGGTTCCCCCGTTGGCACAAATAATACAAATACCTTTTGGAGAACAAACGGATTATAAAAAACGAAATGCAGGCACCCCGATCCCAAGCAGTGGGAAGGCATGATAGTGATGTATTTGTGTAACCTTTCCACGAAGAGCGGCGCTGAAGTCAAAGCGGGGATTTTGATTTCCTTCATTAAAAGCTGATTAAGAGGAGAAATAGGAGAGCGGCGGCTTTGCTGTGGCAGCTGGGGTCGCCGAGGCCTCGGCTCCTGATCCTGATGTCTGCCCTCAGCTGCGGGAAGGGAGCCGTGCTCCTCACCAGGGATCCCCGCGCGCGCCGGGATGCGCGGAGGCCGCCGGGATGTGCGGAGGCCGCCGGGATGCGCGGAGGCCGCGGGGCCCTCGGCGCCAGGCAGGGCAGGCCGCGGGCTCAGCCGCCCGGCCGCGCGCTTCGTGGTGCTCACTGTCCAGCCGATGCTCCACAGAGATCCAGGCGTCTCCTCCCTGCGCTGCCTCCCTCCCCTGCCTTGTCAGGCTCCTGCGAGCTGGGAATTGTCGTTAACCTTTTGCTAGGTCCCAGCCAGGAAGGAGTACAACACTACCATGGTGTGTATGTAAGTTTTCAGTTGTAAAGCCAGCTTTTAAAATACTAACTTTGGGTGTATATGTGCATGCAAAGATACTAGGAACCCCTGTTTCTCTTTCCTGCCCAGATTGTCTACCTTTTGTGTGCTTTCCTAAGCTCTGTGGCTCTCCTGGCTCCTCAGGGCCAGGCACTGGCCAAAGGGGTTCCTGGGGCTCTTCGTGTTGCAGATACACATAGGGCACAAGGTTAGTTTAAATTAATACCATCTAGACCCAGCTCATCATGTCTGTGCTGTCCAGAGGGGACATTCTCACATCAGAAAATGAAAATACCGCTGATTTGTGTGTACGCCTGTGTCTGTGTCACAAGGATTTCAATTAAATTCAGCAGTGCCACGCTGTCTTGGGCGATGAAATTAATTTGCAAAGCTGCACGAATACAGTTTGATTTGCTACAGCCAGACCCCGTTGCATCTGCTGGCTTAGCGAAATGTCACCAGAGCCGTGCCTGAAAATGTGGAGCTGCTGCTCCTGTCCCGCTCCCAGCCTCCGTGGTGCTGAACTGCAAGGGATCCTGATGTCAATTTAGCTCCGAGTTGAGCTGTCTTTTACGGCAGCACTTCAGGGGGTTAGGTTAGCTCACTCGTGAGTCCCTGTGGGTCCTCTTTGCTCCTCCCCAGCTCTACTTTCTAGTCTGTGTTTGTTCATGATTTTTTTTCTTTGAAGTTTTGAAAGTAAACAGTGTTTTTGTTTGTTTGCTTTTCAGTCAGAGAAGCCTGGCAGAGATTACAGAATTGATCCACACGGCCTTTCTGGTGCATCGTGGCATAGTAAATATCGGCGAGCTGAAGTCCTGCGACGGCCCGCTGAAGGACATGCAGTTTGGGAATAAAATGGCTGTTCTGAGCGGAGATTTTCTTCTAGCAAATGCTTGCACAAGCCTTGCTCAGCTGCAGAACACCAAGGTAAAAAGAGATGATAAATCCTTTTTTTTTTTTTTTTTTCTCACAAAGCAAGTAGCTATTAGTGAATCAGCAGAAAGAGAGCTCTTTGAAAAGAAAATAATAATAACCATAGTTATGGTAAATTTGTGTGTATGGAACGTCCTTTAGAAATTTGCCTAGTGATATTATAGCTGTAGATGCATCAGCTGAATGCTGCTCCTTGTTCATGTTTGCCATTGCATACTAGAGTTCCTGTGGTAAGGCTTTTGTGTATTTTGAGGCAGTGTTGGTGGTGGGTAAGCGGGCAGGTTGGTGGCACTGGGAACGTGCCCTGCGTTGTCCCCGTGAGGCGCTGGTGCTGGCTGCCCCTGCAGGCTGCAGGGTGCCAGCTCCGGCCGTGACGCCCCGTGAAGGGGAAAGGATTTGTCCAGCTTGGAGAGCTCCTGGGGAGGAGGCTTCGCTTCCTGGGCTGCGCTCTTCCCAGGCGACTTACTGCTTGTGATAAAGCTTTGTTAGGCACCTGGACACCTTCGAGTATTGGGCTGCGCTGTAAACAAGGAGGTGCTGGCTTTTAAAGCAGTCCAGGCTCAGTCCAGCTGCTGAGCCACGCTGTTAAAAGAACTGCTCTTTATGGGGTAATCTGAGAAAACGAGGCGAATGGAAGCCTCGGGAGATCGTCTCTCTAAGTCCGTTCCTCTGTCCCCAGATGGGGCCAGCTCTACCAAATCATCCCTGGTCTCGGTCATCTTGGTCTAGCTTGTTCTTCAAGCCTCCCGTGGTGCAGGTTCCTCAGCACCCCTACGAAATCATAGCTACATGTGCAGCTAGAAAGCTTCATTTACTCATCTGATGGAAACAGATTACACTTCTTCTCTGCAGGAGTATTTTTATGTGTTTGAAAACTCCTGCTTGTCTTAAGGCAAAAAAAATGTTTATCACGTGCACAATAGTCAATAATCAGCGTGCTTTTCATTCTGAGCTTGGTGACTCTCTTGCTTTTAGATGGCTCTGCTCAGTTTCTCATGATGGTAATTGTGAATGTGTGTCCTGCTTCTGGTAGTTGTGAATTTGTGTCGTTGCTGCTTCTGTCGTTGGTGGGGAGTTGGTAGAGCTGAGGGTTAGGAGAAAAGGGTCAGGAACTGTGCAGCTGCTGGGACAGTGGATTTAAGCCATTAGAGAGAACTGTTAGCAAATATTAAAATGAACTCATTTTTTATGCCATAACCAGTGTATGTTGTAATTAATTTTACTAAAAAATGTTGATTTATGTCTTTTTTTTTCTGGTAAGATCTCCAAGACAGACCAAAGAGTGTTACTGTATAATTTTGGCTTCAACTTAGAGAAAACTTTCACAAAATGCAACGTCTATTACTTTGAATTTAGTACACCATTAAGTATTGCAGCAGCATTCCGATAAGATTTGCCAGGAAACAAGCCTCTACAGTAAAACGAAGCACAAGTGCAAAGAAATTCTTTTTTTTTTCTATTTCTTTTCTTTCTTATTTTTTAAGCAGTCATTATATTGCATGTCGGAAAATTCTGCCAAAACATTTTAACACTTTTTTCATTTTTCTGACATCTAAATACTTTCATAGCTTCTACATACGATAAGTGGGATGCCATTATGGAAACTGATTGACTTAGTAAATTATTCTTTTTCATATGTCTAACCTTACCAGCAAAGTTAGGAAAATTGAAATACAAGCTATAGAAATCTCTTGACAGGTGCAGTGATTTAAACATACTGTATTTATTCTTTTGTAAATGATGAATTTTCAAATCTGGCATCTGTTTTTCAGCAGTGTGAAATAACTGTGACTTTTTTCTTCATAATGTTTTGTTTTCTTTGAAGTAAAAGTAAAAATCATAGTACTCCTTTGTGCTGGCATTTGGTAGCTCGACAAACTGGCTAATGCCATAAGCAGCATTGTCTTGTGGATGGTAGTGACCACAGTAAACTGTAACATCTGCACAGACATGCATGATGATGTATAGGCAGGAATTTAAACTAAGGGGCTCTTTAACATTAACCAAAAGCACTGCTACCAAGCTGATTTTATTGTGCTGTTAAACTCCTGCCTGAGCTGCTGTGTGATGCATTTATCTCTGTGCTTCTCCCGGGGCTGACAATTAGATGTGAAATTCTGCAGTCGTAATGAAATGCAGAGCTATTTTATAATTGCCAAGGGTAAAATTAGCAAAGTCAATTATTTTCCCCTAGGCTTTTCCCTGTAGATATTAAGAGGCTGCAAGGTAATTGCCTTAGGTAACACTTTGATTTTTAAATAACATTAAATATAGGAATTGTTGTTACTAATTCGTAGTAATTTTCTCCCTCTTGCTACTCTTGTAGAACGTAACTGTAATGATGTTAACAGGATTCAGAGCTCGGATTTTTGTTTGTTTGTTTTAAACTGGTGCTCATAATCCTCATTCCCATGTTTGCTAGTGTTCTTCTGCAAAAGATTTTTTTTTCCTTCTCAGGATTTCTTGAAATGTCAGTTAGTAAGCCAGAAATGTGACAGCTTCCTGTAAAATACATTATCTTGGGCTGCTGTAAAGTCATCTGAATTTTTATTGTTCGAATATGGGCAGTAGTTCTGAAGAAAGCATTATCAGTTTGTATTTTTGCTGCATTTCAAGACATTAATTATTGGTATTGACTAGGAGTCTTAAGATCAAATACTGCAGAACAGGTAGAACGACGTGCTGTGTTTTTATAATTATGGGAGAGCTGTACATTGATTTTGCATTTTCACTGAGTTAATGAAAACTGCAAAATAAAAAGCCATTTCTTTAATAAAAACAACTAGACAGTAGTATGTGGATCAGGGGACATTTACAGTTCTTCTATGCATTCATCTTCACTTTTTATCCACCTTATTTAAATGCTATCACTTTGTCTACTTGCCTTGTTTATAGGATGTTTTTTTCTTGGCCTATTGACTACAGTGATAAATTATGTTGTTGCTTGAAGATAATATGGATGTAACCTTATTTCCAATTTGTATCCTGCGGTTGAACATTATTAATGTGGGGTTAGAACACTAATGTGGGGCTCAAAGAGACATTTGCTTTGTATTTATTTGGGATCTTTTATTAGTTCTTACATCAGAAGTGCATTTAGGAATGAATAGGCTTTGACAAGGAAGGCTACTTCTTTGTTTTAGTTCTAATTAAATAATAAAACAATAATGTCTGGTAATGTGTTAATTTATTGGATTGGAATGTGTTTGTATTGGATGATAGGGTGGTTTGGATAGAACTTATTTTTATTGAGCTAAAAAAGCAGTTTAATATGAGGGTCTTGGTAAGGTATTTGGAAAAATCCTTGTAAGCATGTAGTTGGAAAAGAGATAGAAAAGTAAATAAATGGATATATAACAAGCATAATAGGGTACCTCTGAGTATGTTTTAGGATATGCGTCCACAGATAGTTTTAAATAAAAATGCATTACAGGTTTCTTTTTTTTTTTTTTTTTTTAATATATAAAAGAACACATTTAAGAGCTGGCTCTCTGTTGCCCTCTGCAAGATTGCAGTCCTTACATATATTACATCCTTACATCCGTTCCTCTTCAACACACGTTATCCCGCTCTGCCTGCCGAGGCTGCGGCACGAAGCTGCTCACGGGCTCTTGGCAAAGTTTCCCGGCGGAAGCGCCTCGCCGAGGCTGGCACCAAAAGGGCTCCACTAGCCTCCGAGCTTGGCGTGAGTAAACCTTGACTTCTTGCAGACCTTGACTTCTTGGAATAAGCTGAGGGTGGCAGGTGAGCCGAGCAATAGCAGCAAACATCCCTCGGATTCTTTTTTCCTCACCTCAGTCTCCTTTGTCCGCCGGAGATGTGGCGCAGAAGGTCTCACACAAGCGAGGTGCGAGTGTTGACCGGGATGTCGGCTTCCACGAGCAATGGGCTTTTTCCGGGTGTGTTGCAGGTGAATTAGGAGAAACCCGTCGGAGCATTTTGGATGCAGCTTCCAGGAGTGCCTGTATGTTCAGCTGCCCTACATGACTGCAGAGAAAATGCACAAGAGAGGCGGGTTGAGCAGTTTTGATGCTCCCACAGGCTGGAGTCAGTGACATGCAGAAGTCGAGGGCATGAAAGGATGCATTTTAGTGCAATGCAGGCTGTAATATGTTGAAAACTGAAGAATATGCTAAAATCATATGTAAATGTGTTGTTTTCGATGTATAAACTGATACGAAGGCATATCCATTAGCAGTCTTAAAAAAATCCCTAAACTAAAAAGCTGTACATCAAAAAGTAGTGCTCTTTGTAGCTTGTACTGAAATCTGAAGAATGAGTCTTTTTTCCCCACTTATAATCCAACGATCTCTTACTGGAGTGATTAAAGGGAGCATTTGGAGCACTGTAAAGTGAGCAGCCTCATTGCTTGGGATGGGACTGAAGGATCCTGCCCGTCCTGGCAGAGCCCTGCCAGCAGCCACAGTGCAGAGCATTGTTTTATTAGGCATTATTTGCTTATAAATAAACAGGAGCACAGATGCAGCACTTATATAGTGGATTCATTTCCTTATGTTAACTCGGTGTATTCCTGAAGGCATAAATATGTTGTTTACAAAATAGGCCTTGTGTTTGCATAAACGTTAACGAGTTTTGCCTGTAAATCTTCAGTCTTCCCACTGCAGCAGCAGCCCGAATGCGCGCAGCGCTCCCCAGAAGAGCTGCTTTGGGCTGCACTTCCTGCTTATGGGGCACCGAATGTGTCCTGAAGTCCTCAGTTTTGGTCCTTTCCTAAGATTTGAAGGATGCAGAGCACCCCTGGTTGCTCTTCTGATTCAATGTGACATTTCTGAGTGCTGACAAACTTGACTGTTTTAGTTTTTAAATGCTCTTTATGAAGAATCAGACCAGTGCTTTGTCCAGAATATAATTTGGTAGGGAAGTTAAAACTTGATATTCACTTAAGGGAGCTGAATCTTTCTTCCTTTTTTTCTTCCCATTATTCTCAAAGACAGAATTTTTAATTAAAATGTGTCTTTAGGGAACATTTTACAGTGATATGAACTTGTTCCAGTAGCAAAAAGACACTATAGTAGTTGATGAAAATAGTTAAGTATTTAGGTGCAAAAACTCCTGTATTAGAGATAAAAGATAGACTCTATCTGCTGCTACATTACCTGCTAATTTGTTTGTTTTTTTTTCTTTTTCCCAGACCGCTGCCTTAAAAAGTCTTTGTCTAGCATTTCTGTTATCATTAAAGCTGGCTGCTCATGATGATGATGAAGTTGTAGGATGATGCTCCTGAATCTTGCCATGAGTGCCCTGGGCCTTTCCATGCCTGTCCATACCATGCATGCATGGACATGCCTGCACATGCCACGCATGTTTCCATGCCATACTGCAGTGTATGTCCTTTAGCATGTGTGTCCACTGCCCTCCTTTTCAGGTAGCAATTTTGCAGCCCTTAAAATAATCACTGAAACAGCAAAGTATTCATTTTTAAAAATATCTTACTTTTTTTCCTTCTGTTTCACTTTTGTTATCAATAATTGATAATATGATTAAATACTGTATAATTTTATCAGCTTTGGTTATATGCTTAGAAAGTAATCTTGCGGAGAAATGAATTGGGAAGATTAGGCGACACAGCTTATTTTCTCTTAAGTGAAAATTTAAAAATCAGAATGAATCTGAATGATGGTAAGATGCTAGAAGCAGTCTTGCTTTTTGACTGCCAGTAGAAGATTTCTGTTGTGTTGCGATGAACACTGTTTTTAAGACTGCAGTTACCTGCCTTTGACTCCTAATTGGCGCATTCACACACAAGTCATTTCTTTAGCTTAGTCCTTTAATGCACTTCTGCCAATACTTAGTTAAACTTTAAGTCTTAGACTCCTTTGGGGCTAGTTTTGCTAGCTCTTTGTTGATAGAATGTAGTTTTTTTGTGATTCTTGACCATAGCGCTCCTGGAAACATTTAAATTATTTTTAATTAGATTTCAGAGAGAGATTTCATTATAATATAATCTATTATATTCTATATTCTATAACATAATCTATAAACATAATAGCTTATATTTATAATTAGATTAGTTTTTTTTTTTTTTTTCCTGAAACATTAGGAAAAGGTTTCCAAAAATGAGAGCTTTGTACCACTTCCCATATGGACCATGTGTGTATGCATGTCTATATGTCTACAGACAGTGCCTTGCAGTGAAATGGCTGCAGGAACGTGGTAGGGCAGAGATAGAGACTGGTACAAAAATACTTGGCCATAGATATCCCTGTGAATCAGCGAGTCTGAGGCTGAAGCTCTTCTCTGTTTCAAGGAGCTCTCAAGAGCAGAGCTGTAAACATGTGTTTGCGATTCTCCATACCACATGAACTGAACAAGTAGGAGGTTCAGGAAAAATTTATCCACCGGTTTCTGAGACTGTTCAGGATTTTCATGCCGCTGTACACAAAGTCCATTCAATGTTCTTTCTTCTGAATCATCTCTCCAACAGTTCGGTCACCTCCTGTCTAAGTTGGCCTTCCTCGCAGTAGAAATTGCCTGTGTCTTTCTGCTTCTCTGGTTGAACTGGATACCTGCCACTTTTTCAGATAAATATAGTCTACCTTGGAGGTAAACCATCCAGCTACCTCGGAGACATGGTTTAAGTAGTTATTTTTCTAGTAGAACTACAGGTTGCCTCATGTTAGTTAATAGAGTGGTCTGCAGAATATTGATATGCTGTCTGTAGGTGAAGAGAACTTTTTAGAGATGACTCTTGAGTGTCAGTGAAGAAGACGGTGAAAACTGAGTTGAAACAAGCAGAAGAAAGAGCTGATCTTGAGAAGAAAGTCAGGAGTTGTCCAAGACCTCAAGACAGTCGTTATCCCTGGGAAATTGGTTCCAGATAGGTGAGTTAGACCGTGGTGTCTGTTGCTCTGTTGATTGCTACTGTAGGGATGTATGTCTGACACTGAATTGGAATCTACTGATGAAGTTAGATGACCTAGGAGTCTGCAATGCTTGATTATTTTTATATATATATGTATATATATATGTACACACATGTATGTATAGACACATATATATATATATTTGTATCTCCATTCTTTGGATGTTAAGATCAAATTATGGAAAGGTGTTCTTATTTAAAAAAAAAACAAAAGAAAAAGCTTTCAAAGAGAAATTGCCTTTTCACGTTTTGATGGAAACATGAAGTAGCTGTGTTTGATGTTTCCTTAAATGTTAACAGGAAACACTGTCTAGGATGTTCATCTCTGCCAGAATATGCGAGAAATAGGTATTTATAAGAAACGGGCCTTTCTTCCAAGAAATTAAGGGAATGAAAGCCCGTGCGTATGTGGTGCTTCTGCGCTGTGAGGCGGCCTCACGGAGCACGTTGTGGTGAGGCCTCATGGTGCACGTTGTGGTGAGGCCTCATGGTGTTTCCTACAGCCCAACAGGCTGCCCAGAGAGGTTGTGGAGTCTCCTTTGGAGATCTTCCAAACCCGCTTGAATGCAGCCCTGTGCCACATGCTCTGGGTGACCCTGCGTGAGCAGAGGGGTTGGACTAGATGACCTCGGAGGTCCCTTCCAACCTTAAGCATTCCATGATTCTATGAATAACCATCGAGGGGAATTAGCTGCTAAATAGCAATAGCTCATACACAGAGTAGGAAATCAAAATAGGTTTTCCTACCGTTGCTGAAAGTGATGTCTTCAGTGAGAAATACCGGCATGTCAGCCTCATTTTTTTTCCTAATAATTCAAGAAATGTTAAGATCACAAGATCTGTTTTCCTGCCTTTGCTGAAAGTCTGTTGCTTCAGTGGAATAAAAGATTCACACTGGGAGTGAAAAATAGGGTAAAAAGCAATCAGATGTGTTCGCAGCGGAATCGTGGCTGAGCAATAGTACCTCAAACAGCCTTTTTTTGAGTGGGTGTTCGCAACAACAGGCAGGTCTGTGGGATTTTTGGTCCCAAGTGGGGACTTGCACGCTTGTTTGACAACACACACAGTCGTTTTGCAGAGAAATTGGGGTGGCTGACATTAGTCATCCCTCCACCTGCAGTACAACTTCAGCAGAGAATATGCTTTTTAGAAGTGAAATTCGATTTTTGCGATGACTCAATTGCAATTCAACACTGTTTGCTGTGTTGATAAGAATCTAAAATTTGTCTCAATGGCCTTCTTTTTTTGTCCCCCAAGAACTTAGCTATTCATAGAAGGGAAATCTGTTTCCAGTGCGTGCACTAAAATTTATCCTTCCCTAAGAGGATATTTGGCACTTGCTTTGAGATGACGACTTTATTTTATTATTTCGAAGAGAAAAACCTTAGTGTTACTAGTGCTGCAGATGTGTTTATGCAGAGTCAGCTGTGGTCCTCCTAAAACAGCTGCTAGTACTACTAGGACTGGTTAAAATACATGTGTCTTGTAAACAGTGTGATAGATTATGTGTCATCCCCTCTTTTTGCACTGCAGCAAAGCTAGTCTTTAAAACTAAACTTCCCAGGGTCACATTTTAATGAAAGCCTCTTTACACCTGGCGTGGCTTCAGTGAAGTAATATAGTTGTGGTGCATAAAAAGATAAATGACGTGTGTTTTGCAGGTGGACGAACTGTGTTTTAATCAGAACACTGAGGTATTTTATATGCCGTTGGCTCTCAAGGAAACTAATCCTTTGTGTGGTGCTGACCAGGAGCAGTTGGAGATTGGGCAGCATTTCACTTGGAGCCTGGAGTGTCATCACTGCTCCTTGTGCTTCAGAGACTCTCTGTGCAAAATAGTGAATACTAGATAGGTGTCATTTCTGTCAGCGCTGAGCTGTAGGGTTCTTGGTGAGTTTAACCCACAATTTGTTTGTGAGCATAGCAAAGTGTAATGGTTGTCTACACAAGCATGGACGGAAATAGAGTTTTTACCTGCTCTCTTGCATTTTTAGTGATGGGGGTGGTCTTGTAGCTACAGAGCCCTGTGGAACTTTTTAATTCTCACTTTTATATCTGAGCTGAGCCATGAAATAGTTAACCCTTTCCAGAAGGGTCAAGCTGAAGAAATCACATGTTTCTGCAACCTGAGTTGCAATCGACAGTTGAGTGCTTCAGGGCAAGGATCTGTTTACTGGGTCTGCAGGGATATTAATACACTGTGTATAGAACCATGTAGCAGTGGGCAAGATAAAGCTGCTGTTGTTGCTTTTCATTAACAAAAATAGCTGAAGTCTGCAATAAAGATCGTTCTAGTAGTGAAAACTCTGTGGATGCTGTTGCATCAGCATAAAAGGGGTGAATTAACACTGTTAAAAATCACTGAAGTAAACTTAAGGTATTTGAAAGTACTAATAATATTCAAGTGCTTATAATATTCAATAATATTGAATATTGAATAATATTGAATATTATAATATTCACTTATAATATTCACTTATTCACTTATAATATTCACTTATTCACTTATAATATTCAAGTGCAATAATATTCAAGTGCTTATTTTCAGTGTTGTTTATGCCCAGGAAGTGGTTTTATCAAATCACAGATTTGAGTGGTGCTACACTGCATCTTGTGTTTTGCTGTATTCATCATTAATAGAATGAAAAAAAACATATTTTTTTTCCAACAGCATAAAATAAGATTGCTAGAAAGCGTAGAAATCACCTATCATTTTGTGTGTTTCAACTTAAGAAGGACAACTTTATTTAAAAAAAGAAAGATGATTTAAAACAATAAATCAAAAAGGTTGCAATCATTATTTTTTTTCCCTATAGGCTAGTGTCTTTCTTCACCTGTGTGACTAAGTGTTCTTGGCCATCTTTAGTGTCTCTTTAGCTTTTTTTTTTTTTTTTTTTTTTTTTTTTTTTTTTTTTTTTTTTTGGGGGGGGGGGTGGTATTGGAGATTCAAAATCCAATTTCACCTGCTTAGTTAGATTTATCTTCACCTTCATAGTTGTGCAATTTTTTTGTGTCATAAATATAAGAGTTTATTTGCTGTTAAGGGATTTTATGGGCTTCTAAAGTGTGGAAAAGTTTCTAAAAATCAACAATTTTGAAGGGGAAAGAAAAAGAGAGAGAATCCAAAAGAAGTTGAAATCAAGACTTGTTACTTTTTCAAGCCTGTTCATCAGGAGCAAGGAGTAGAGTTTGCCACAGCGAAGGTGCAGGGTAAGAAGACCAGCACCCTAAAGAGATAAAAAAGGGAATGATTATGAAAGGGATTTCTTGTTATCCTTCCTGAAAGGAATTTGGCCAAGCCAAGGAAGTTTGTCAAGTTGAGAAATTTCAAATTGTTCCTTGTCAAAGGAAAAAGGATGAGATTTATTGCCATGCTTGTCCTATTGCTGTTTCCCATACTCGAGACAAAAGCTGCATCTTTTCCATGCCATTCCACTTAAAATATCCCATAGATGTGCTGTATGGATAGTTTTGAGTAGGGCAGTCTGTGTAATCAATGCCAGTTCAGCTGCTGAGTTAAAAAATAAAATACTAAATCACATTGAATGAAAAAAAAAAGAAAGAGAAGTGTATAAATTCAGAGTTACATTGCAGTGAAATTAAATACACATATTCGAAGACAGATATTAAAGTATTTCAAAGGTAATGTCTTTGAGTTGTTAAGCTTAATATCTCCTTTTTTTTTTTTTTTTAAGAACCCTGAGATTTAGGACTGTTATGAAGGATGAGTGCTCCGGAGTCCGTTTTTCGTACTTTTTAAGGAACAGGAATCATATCTTCTAACTTGGAAGAAAATTCCTGATCCTACCTAAATGTTCAATCCATAAAGTCTCTTCAGTCTTTCTTGTTAAAAAAAAAAAAATCACCTTATGTTAAAATACATGGTTGTTCCTTACAGACAGAGCTGTAGATGTGACAGAGATCTAATCTATACCAAGTGCACTGTAGTAGAACATTAAAAAAAAAGTACTTAAGGGAAAAAATAACTAGCAAAAGATGTGTTTAAAGGGTTCGGAATGTTGTGCACTTTTCCTTGTCACCTGCGAGGACCAGGGTGGCCACCTGGCTGGTGACCACACCACTTTGCAAGGTCCTGGTGCCGAGTGAAGAATGACAAATAGGATGGAAATTTGTTTCATATCAGTAGGAAGTTACCCCTGCTCCTCTCCAGCGCCCAGGGATGGGGGACCAGTGTTCTCAAAAAGGCCTTTAGGGAGTGGGCAGGGAGTGGGGAAGGGCAAGGTGGAACGGGCAGCGCCTCTGGTCTTCTCGGAGATGCTGCTGCTTGGCCGCAGCAGCCCTTACCTGGCACCTCTTGCTGCCCTTCAGCAGCCTTTGAACCCGCCTTGATGGAAAGGGCTGCGTAAGAACCAGCTGGTATAGGACCGACTGTATGAATGCTACTGAATCCCTAGTGCTTTTTCTCCACCTCAGTTTGGGACACAGAGGAAAAATAGCTGCTCTCCTCCTTTGCCCTGGCTTTCCCTAGCATGCAGAACCCAGGCTGCGGAGGGCATAATGCAGGTGCTTTGCACAGATGGGATTAAGGGTTGGCAAAGTAAGGGGGCCTCATGCAAGCATCCCAGTGTGCTCTGGAAAGTGGAATTTCACCCCTTGCAGGGATCTCTGTGGCCTTGCACGTTACCTCAGGAAAGAAAAAAAAAATATGTAAGAAAAATAGAGTTCTAAGGACTTTGGAAAGAAAGGAGGTAATATTAATATTAAATTCTTACTTATATGTAGCACACAATACATAGCTAAATGCTTAATGGTGTTTAATGTGTGGCTTCTCTTCTAAGGAGTATGTGTGTTCTCCCAGGGTATATTATAAGCTACAAAAGGAAGAGGTACAATTCTTCACCAGTGTTTTCCCTGAGATTGTTTTAACTCTGTTAAAATTGCCTTTGAGAGTAGAGTTGCACTAAAAAGAGAGAGGAGAGAAGGAAAGAAGAAACCCCAAAACAGGGTCCTGCTCAGTCTAGAGTTTCAGGAAAGAGAGGAAAAGCTCTAGTTATCCACAGCCAGATGCATTGTTAAAAGTTCATACTATCACTTTGACATTTAGAGTAGGACTCGGTGTCTTTGTAAATTCCTCTTCGTATTACCAGGGTAGGTCTCTGAGCTCAGAGCATTTCACAAACCATAACATTTTTTAGTGAGTGATTGATCTGTATTATGTGTCCTCGCCATCAGAGGAATCTTGGGATGTTGCTTGTATAAACTGTAATACAATCTGATCCCGAGCATTTAGTTACAGACTTTCATAGACCCATTGGCGATACTCAATCCTCCTGGATTTGGGAATAGGGCTTATCTGATACCATAAAAAAAAAAAAAAAAAAAAAAAGAAAAAAGAAAAAACTCCCCTCATTTTCTCTGTTCCCCACTTAAATAACTCAACACATCTGGTAACACTGTAGGATCATTGTCCTTTCAGTTCCTCTGCAGCTCGTATTGCTACAATATTTCTTAGGTATCTGGTTTCCTAAAGGACAACATGATTTTTTTTTTTTAAGGCTGTTTTTATAGGTCTTGCAAATTAACCCATATGCATTGCAAGAAAAAACATGACTTTTAATCAGCACCGTTTCTAAAGTTAGCGCTTTTGCTATATGAATATGTATATGAACCAGTGTTTCAAAAAAAAATTAAAAAAAAAAGGAAAAAACCACCTTTCTGCTGTTACTTAAAACTGGCATGCAAATGTGTTTTTATTATCAAATAAAATATGTCTAAATGTTAAAATATCTTCCTGTTATGAGTTTTATCATTTCATTTTTTTGTCTTCAGTTACAAGAAAGATAGAAATTGAAACTAAATCTTTTAATTCAATAAGAGCTAGGCCAAATTTTTTAGGAAGCAGAAAGGGGGGTCAGATATAGAATCATATGCATAGGAAATGAAACATTCAAGAAATTAAAGCTTTCTGAGGAACTAAAGGGGTAGCCTTAAGGTGTGCTTATTTGAAATGGCTGAGTTTAATTTTACAGTAAATGTGAGTATTTTGTTCCAATTAAGACGGGTCGTGTGCACGGCTCCGGGTTGTACCGTAGTTCCAGGGAGACCGTGGCAGGCTTGTTTTCCCTTCTGCATCAAGTTCAGACTTTTAGGCTTCGCTTGAATAAAACGAAAAGTCTGAACCCTACAGATAATGCAGACTGGTAAATCTGATTTAAACATTCCCGTGCTGCAGCCTTTCAGTGTATGTGGTGCAGTGAGCCTCAGGCCATGCACTAAATACATCCACAGCGCATTCCCCGAGCACCCCAATACCAAATGATCACGTTGGAAAGGTTGCCTTCCTATGGATTCTGACTTTCCTGCATTAGCCGTGAAGATGAGAATTTTAACAGCTCCCAATGAGAGGTATTACAAAGTATTTACTTGTCAGGGAAAAAAAGAAACAAAGCAGAAAATGCAGGTGAGGTGCTGTCTCGTATTCATGAAGTGGGATTTATTAGCTCTGCACATTGCCTTCTGAGAATGCGCTCCATAGTTCACAATTAAAAAAGAAAAAAAGGGGGAAAAAAAAGCTTGCTTTGCATTTACATTAAGTTTAAACCTGGATGGGAGAGGTACCTCGGTGGAGGCTCTGGTAGGGGGAGAGGAGCAGCCTCTGCCTCCCACAGGGGCTGCCGAATAACCAGTGGCTTGGTGCCACGGGTGGTAGCTACACATGCAAGCTCTTCTTTTGCTTCTTTTCTTTTACAGGTTGTGGAGCTGATATCGAGTGCCATTGGTGACCTGGTGCAAGGTATCTACTACGAGAACTCCAGGTTGTCAGAGGTAAGAATTGCTGTGCTGTGTTCATGTGTGGCTGCGATATACGTGGTGGCTCCCATGTCTGTGTAGAAGGAAGAGCCCTGACTTCTGCAGCAACATCGGTCCCACCTGGGAAATCTGGGCATTTCTAGAAAATGCTCCAAGAGGGAATATTTTGTTTCTGTGAGTGCTAAATAAAATAATAAAATGTATGTAATACTAGGGACTCCAGGAGTGTTTTGCTATGGGCTTTCCGAACACTCTTGGAGAGTTAAGGGTCTGTTACAGCAGTTTTATGATAGTGTTGTCAAGTGTCATTAGCACCATGTGAAATGCCTGTCTTACAAGCTGTAACTGCCAGAGATGCTACAAAACGTTTCAGCCCGTGCTGGTGTGAGGCTCCTGCTGCTGAGCATTGCCCCTTCCCACAGCTTGGACACCAGTTTCGTTTGGAAGGGGCAGCAGCACGTGCTGCGCGTGTCTGCGCTGCCGTCCGCGTGCACGTAATCCAGGAGCTGCATGGGAAAGCAAATTACAATTAAATATTCACACCAACCACTCAGGTATTTCTTCAGGGGCCAGGGCAAGCCCAGTAGTATTGTGCTATTGCTTCAAATTTCTGCATTACAGGAATTTTTGTGTTTAACTGAACTTTTGAGGAAACTTTGAGACTCTTCTAAAAGTGGGTTGGCTCAGGCAGGATGATGAAGCAAAATGGAGATCTCTGTTGCGTTGTTCATGATTCTAACTTAAAGTCTCCAAAAAATAAATCCATAATTTAGTCATCGTTGCCAGTGCAGCTTTTCCCATAGCAAATTATCACTGCCTAGGAACGATCAGCAGTGTTTATGTATGGTTATCTTAGATTCCACTGAAGATTTGTTTCTGTTTCCTCACATGCCTAGTTTTTCTCAGGGATGTGAATCTCCAAGTTCAAGAGGTAAGGTGCTCGGAAGACTGCAGAAGTGTTAATACTCACATACATTTGGTGTGCATTTAGATAGTCACTCTGGTTTATGGTTGCCCTATCTCAGCATGATAAAAATAAATCTAGGTGCGAGGCCGGATGATGAATCTGGCTGCAGCGGCAGCGTGGGCAGGGAGCGTGAGCAGGGACTCAGTTGTGCCCTGGAGGAGCCCGTGGGCACCGTGGGACCAGGATTGCACCACGCGAGAGCCTTGTTTAAGCCAGCCTGCTTTAAGCTTTCCTGTTTTCCTGGAAGCCTATCCGGGAACGATTGCTCGCTTGGAATCAGCTCTGCCCAAGGGCTCCCATGCGGCGGGAGAGGAGTGGAGTGGGGTGGGCACGGGCAGCGCGGCTCGCCCGGCACAGCCACATCCTGAGCTGCCGTGCGGGAATGCCGCAGCGCTGGAGTGGGAATGGGCAGCGCTTCAGCCTCCAGGGCTGCAGGCTAGCGCTGTGCTCAGGCTTGCCTGCTAAACCAAATGGCACTTCTCACATTTTTGTCTTTTAAGATTGTATTTTCAGGAGCCAAGCAGGTTTCTAATGATGGATTTGGATGAAAACAGCAACTATTTGTGTGCATAGAAACACCGGTCTGCTAGTTTTTCATAGCCATGCGACTACCTCGTCACGACTCTGTAATCCTAATGCCTTTTATTTTAGTCACGGCCTTTGTGTAGATGGGAAATGCTGTGGTCTCGATTGGGTGCCTGCCCTGCACGGGCTCTTAGCTGCCTCTCTGTAGGCTTGGCTCAGCGCGCTGAGCCGGTGGCCTTGGCAGGAGCAGCTGGATCATCCTGGAGCAGCCGCAGCATCGGCACGGGGCAGCATGGGGTGCCCTGTTTGCCTGCCCTGCCCCGCTTACACACACAGAAGACTGGTTTTGTTTCATAAAAGTGGTGACCTGTTCTGGCTCACAAGAGCTGAGAATGCAGGGAGACCCTTCCTAAAAGGAAGCCAGTTAGTTCAAAACACAATTATCATCCATTGTATGAGGAAAGACTGAGTGAGCTGGGCCTGTTTTCTCTGGAGAAAAGAAGGCTGAGAGGGATCTGATCAATATGTATAAGTTCATGAAAGGTGAACGTAGGGAGGAAGGGGCCAAGCTCTTCTCAGGGGTGGCCAGTGACAGGACAAGGGCCAATGGGTGTAAGTTGAAACCCAGGCAGTTCCATCTCCATGTGGGGAGAGAGCCCTGGCACAGGCTGCCCAGGGAGGCTGTGGAGTCTCCTTCCCTGGAGATCTTCCAAACCCGCCTGGATGCCACCCTGTGCCACATAAGTAGGGGAACTGGACTAGATGATCTCTAGAGGTCCCTTCCAACCTCAACCGCTCTGTGATTCTGTGATTAGTCTGATGGCCTAAAAGTGCCACTGAAAGCGGCTGAAATTTGGTTTTTATAATGGGCTGTATATGGCTTCTGATGA
Source organism: Nothoprocta pentlandii (assembly GCA_013398315.1). Lineage (NCBI taxonomy): Eukaryota > Metazoa > Chordata > Aves > Tinamiformes > Tinamidae > Nothoprocta > Nothoprocta pentlandii. The sequence continues at coordinate 1,031,402 of VZSG01000244.1, read as the reverse complement.
GACCTAGAGATCCGGGACAGACGAGTCCCAGATCTATTCCAGTTCTTTCGATCTTGTCCTTTGAGAAATTTGGCTCAGAGCAGTGTACGAACCCGTCCAGCGCTGCCCTCCTCGCCACCCTGTGCTGAGGCCGTGGGCCGCCCTGCACCTCATCACGTCCTCACAGCTCGTGGCGAGGCCTGCCCGAGGCGCCGGCCCAGCTGCTGCTCCATCCCGCTGGTGGCCACAGTGCTTCTTCCCTCCACGCCTAACTGCAGGTTGACCCAGCCGTAATCTCGACCTAAATTTCCCAGGGATAGGTCAAGCGCTTTAATATAGTCTGCAAACGAGTCCCAAATGTCAAACTTTATTTCTGCTTGTGACAGTAGGACATGAGGGTGTTTGTAATGGCATTTTTATTTCTGAGAATCTCTTACATTTAGAAAAACAGATAGCGGGGTTTTTTTAATTACTTTTAGGCAGAGAAGAATGTTAAATTTGCCTCCAGCTGTTAAATATGCCTTTGGTACAGGTGTTGTAAATTACTCAGTGCCATACAATAGACTAAATTCCTATTTAGCACTGAGTTGCTTTGAGTTGGCTAATCAGCTACCTAGATCGCTTTGTCTTTTACTTTAGACAAAAATAGCTCAGCAAAAATCACCTTTCTCCTCTAAGACCCAAAGTTCATGTTTACCCCGAGAATTTTTTACTGCCTTTAAATGACCCTCTAGGAAAATTGAAAGTATTCTGTGCCCTGATTAGACTGACCTTACTTATTCCTAAAGACATATAGAGGATATAATTATTTGACAGCTCTCATTAATGTTTTGAGGTTTTTTTCTTTTATTTTCCCCTCTGTAAAACCACATGCAGTCACCATTTTAGTACTTTCTGTTCAGTCATTCTTTGGTGTAGCTTGTTTGAGTAGTGAGCTGATATATCTGTGTATATAAGTTTTACTTTGAAAAGCCCTCTAATTTCTCTTTCTTGGTTTTACAGATGATTTTGTACACCAATAAAATAAAATAAAATAAAATAAAATAAAATAAAATAAAATAAAATAAAATAAAACCTTCTCCTCATTTCCTGAATACCTTTGCAGGAAGACTGCTTGTAAGCGTCTTCTCTAGAGTAACAAATTACATTAAGTGCCACTTTTGTGTTGGGCATCCTTGTTAATGTAACTGATGAGAGCAGCCCTTCTTGATTGCTTATGAATATATATTTTGCCCCATCCTTTCATCTTCTAAAAGCTCCTTTGTTTCCTTGGATCATTTTCCAGACTGAATTTAAACTGCAGAAATAGCCTGGCAGCAAAGTCTGCACCAGCCAATTTCTTTGCAACAAAACAGCTCGTGAACTTGACGTTAGTACGGTGGGAGCACCTGTTCTTACTTTCTCCTTGTGCAATTACTGCCTTGAAAACCTCTTAAAAAAAAAAGAAAAAGAAAAAGAAAAACATTGATTCCTGTTGAATTGGAAAGCGGTATCACAATTTCCTACTTGAAGTTTTCAAGCCATTAAGGTAAATGAGTTGTCAGGAGGTTAACATGGGAAAAGCAAGCGTGTTGTTAGGCTCTCGAGGGCTGGTTTAGCTGAGTGAAGCTCGCGGGGGAGATGGAGACTGACGGAGTTGGGTGCTGGTGTCCTGCAGCCCTGGCCTCCCCGCACCCGGGAGCTCTGCCTGGAACTGCCTCTCCTTAGGGATGGAGCCAGAGAGCTTCAGCTTCGAGCATCCCGTGTCTCCTGCCCAGACAGCATCCCAGCTGCCACCTGGACCCATTTCTTGGCGACAGGACCTCTTGAGGAGGCCCTAGTGAATGCGACATCAAAGTGCTGGTTGAAATGGATTTGGTGATGTGACTTCAAAGGCTTTTCTATGGACAATTACAGTGGATCCTGTGGGCCAACTGACACCCCTGCCCCTGTTCACCCTTCCAAATACCCTCTGCTGACCAAACCACATTGGAAAAACAACAAAAAAAGTGAAGCTTCTTATAAAAATACCATGCTTTGGCACGGCTTCAGTTCTGCAGTCTAGAGCTAGTTTCTTTTTTGCCCCTTGATGTTTGAAAATGATTTTTAGATCTCATCGTACGTCACATTGCCGTGAAAAAAAAAATATACAGCGTAGCTGATGGGCTGTTGTGTAACATGGGAGCTGTGCTGGGAAAAAACAGCCCTTGGGGTGTTGGAAAATTTCACTGAAGAAAGGTCGTCTCTGCCTTTTTAACAGGCAGACACCAAGAGGTCTGTGGTCAGAGGCCTTTCTGTGATTAGAATCAGCTCTATTTTTGCCTCGCGAGCTCGTGTGCTGGTGCAGGCCTGTATGGGGCTGCCTTTTCTAAAAAACATCCTTCTTTCTTCAAAACTGTGTGTTCCGGTATCTGTGTTTGTAAGAATGCGGTATTGCACCTTTGACTATATCTCTCAAAGCCTGGTTTGGAAGCCTGGTTTAGATGCTTGAAAATCTTATGTGAGCTTCATGACATATTCATGCTTGTTACTCCCTTTCTATAAAACCCAGCAAATCTTTTTTTCGAATAGCCTGTAATAAAAAACAAGTCCTGTGAATATTAAGGTTTGGGGTTTTTTTCCACAAAACTTTGTACCTGTTAAAGTTATAAAGAAAATAAGACTGTTTTGATTCCTTTAATGTAAAGGGGGTCTCTAAAAGCTCAGTAAACTATGCAGTTTGAGCAAAGTTGGAATCAATTCATGGGTTTTAATAGTGGAGAGTAATAGTGGAGAGTCATGCCATCCCTTTCTGTTAAGTGATTAAACTCAAACTTCCTGGAGAAGAATATACTTTTTCTAATAGATTGTATGAATATGAATGACTGTTCAATCTCTTTAGTTGTTGCAATTGGCATTTGATAAAGTCCTGTAGTTTTTCTGAGGCTCAGACATGCCAACATGTTAAATGTGCAGGTCTGCTGAAAGATTTCAGTCATTTCTTTAACGGCTTCAGCTTACCTTGCTAGTCTCTTTCTGCCTGAGACGGATTATAAAAATCACTGCCAATTTTCAGTCTATCTTCCAGCAAGTTTTAGTAAATATCCTGCTTTTTCTCTGAGCAGATTGGTTGTTAAGGAAAAGATGGTGTGGCGTCTTCCAAGAGCTCCTGATTTTAATTTTAAAATAAATTGATCTATATCTGAGTGAAAAACAACTTGATACGTAGGAAGCTACTAGAATTAAATGCTCCTTTTGACATTGTGCCAGCCATGGGAATCTGCACATTCTCTGGGCTGAGTTAAGATATTAAAACCAAAATACTACAGTAAAACGAAGCGTAAGGAAAGCTCAGGCTTCACTTTATAAGTTATCACATGCCTAATAGCAAACTTGCTTTTTTTTCCCCTTCTTCCTTTCCTCGTATAAGTTAATAGTATGTCGGAAAGCAGAGGGATTTTGATCCAACGCTGTGCTACTTGGCATTGCAGCCTTCTCCTACTTTTCCCATTAGTCTCATATTATCTTCTGCCTTGTAACACAGCCCTTCTGGGTGATACCCATAAGGGAGCAGGGCCGGAGCTGAACGGATGGATTCTGTTTCATTTGTTACCAATTTCATGACAGATAATACCTTGCTGGAAAACTGTAGGGTCACACGGAATGAGTTTTTACTCATTTCTAAATAGTCTAATTGACACCACTTTGAGGAGAAAAGTTGTATGTGTGTTCTTTTTTATATATTATTCCTTTAAAGAGCATCATTTTGGCTTAGCTCTTGCTATGGATTTGAGTGGGCTGAGAAATTACAGCCTATTTTTATCATTTACATTCCTGAAATTTCTCCGTAGCTTCTCATTGCTGATTCTTTTCTAAGTAGAAGAATCTTTGTGGTCGTTTCCCTTTTTTTGGTTTGTTCTCTTTAGAGAGTACCTAAAGGCACAAGTTATGTGTGTGTGAGAGATTACAGATCATGTCCAGCCTTGAAGGCTGACACCACATGAACCAAAGAGCTGCAGTTGAATTTGGGGTTGAGGGGGAAGGGATTGGGTTCCTGCCAATGAAAACACAGTTCTGTGCAAAGTAATTCACATTGCTCTTTTGTATACAGAAGGACTTTGAGAAATATTGAGCATCTTTGACCTTACAGTCAAGGTGAAAAAGTTCACCAGAAACCTCACCGAGATCTCTTGCCAGTCCTGTGGGAAAATTAATACTTCGTATTTCTAAAGCATAATTTTATTTTAAACACTTTGTTTTTCAGTTTTGGGTTTTTTTTTTTAGTGCAGTCCTATTAAGTATTTTTAAAACCTTTTGTTATTTTATTTCTTTTAACTACAAAGGAGAAGTTTTGGTAACTCAGAAATGCCATTCGCTGATTGATTGAGGTTTCAGAGGTTTTTTGGGTTTGTTTCTATTTCTTGTTTGTTTTTTGTTTGTTTGTTTTTAATGGATAAGAGGTTAGATGCTGATGTGCCCTGCTTGCTTTTTCCCTCCCCTCTTGGTAGGAATGCCACGGGCTGTTGGCATTCAGTGCAATTAGGCATTAAGGAAAGGGTCTGTGCACAGTCTGCTGACAGCTCCGTGTGTTTCTGTGGATCTTCTGAGCAGGAAACCTGAGTGTTATTTGTGCCACTAGCACACCCAGGACCATGTTTTCTCCACCCGGCCCTGGAGCGTGCCCTTCATGCAGCCTGGGCACCCGGACTTTGGTTACTTGCCATGTCCTGTGTTCACCTGGGCAGCGCTGCTACCCTCTGCCATCTGATACAGCTGCAGTTCTGCCCTTCTCAGTTTGGCCTTTGTTTCATTCTCAGGAAAACTGCCTGACGGACGACATCGGCATATCGACTTGGAAGGAGCAGGTTTTCCTCTCGCACAGTGCCTTGCTGGCCAAGAGCTGCCAGGCCGCCATGGAGCTGGCGAAGCACAGCGCGGAGATGCAGGACATGGCCTTCCAGTACGGGAAGCACATGTCCATGAGCCACAAGGTAGGTCTCTGTGCTCTGTCCCACCACGTGCTGGGCCGTAGACCTTGGCTGCCAGGTCAGTGACACCGCTCCTGAGCTGGCCACATCCCTCTTTGAGCAGTGCAGCTTGCTTCCTTCAGAGCTCTACAAAGGGTCCTCTGACGCCTCTTCCTGTAGCCCTTTCCTTCTCTACCCCTGCTTTCTCCCCAAAGCTGCTATGCCAGGAGCAGGAGCTGCAGGACGACCCTTGGCTTGCACAGAGGTTGGTACCAAGAGGTCCAGCCGTCTGCAGCAGCACTCGAGGTGGGAGCTGCATGGCCAAAGTCCCCGCAATTGTCCCCTCCTGACAGGTCTGCTGTGGAGACGACTGTGTGCTGGGGAGAGCTGAGGGATAAGGAGGGAGAAGGTCGGTGAGGGCAGCAGCATCAGGGCTGCTGCAGCAGCGTGAGGTCCCCCAAAGGCCCCAGGGCCCATGGGGCTGAGCCAAGACAGCCATGCACGTCTGAGGTCCCTGCTCGCCCTCTCTGGTGGGTCAGTGGCCCCGTGCAGAGACACGTTTGTGTTGGCCTTGCATCTCAGGTGGGGAGACCAGCCCCTGCTCCCTGCATGCTGTTGTAGGTGTCTCAGAGCTGGGCTTGTGTCCCTCCCTCCCTGCCTCCTTCCTGTTGGTAGTGGAACCAAGATACACCTCTCAATGCCAAAGGTGGCAATTAGCTGTGAAATCAGGAGGATATGGACCTTGAGGTGATGGGTGGATGGGATAGAACTTCTTCTAGTATTTGAAGAAATATATTCTTTTCTTTCAGCTACATTCAGACCTTCAACCATTTGTTAAAGAGAGTTCTAATGACACTGTGGTCTTCAGTTTAAATTCTGCTCCTGCAGTCCTACATCAGGAATTCCTTGGAAGAGAGGCATGGATTAAACAGATTAAAGAGGTAAATTGACTTATTGTTTATAATTTCTTAGTTTTGCTATTTGGATCTTTCTTCCTATCTACATTTTCAGTCTACAAAGAAGCTCAGAAACTAACAAAAGAGAGAACAGCATGGAGCAGTTCTGCTCAGCCACATTTACCCATTTCTCTCTCATGCTTTCAAGAGAGGGGAAGTGCTGGACAAGGACAAACGAGCTCTGTCAACCTTCAGTGCGATGATGGAAGAGGTAACAGGCAGATGCATTGACACAAGACACGTGTTTGCTCCTCAGGACTTAGGCAAAGTCCCACATACTAGTAGCTTGAGGCTACTTTCACTCACAGCTTAAACCAAAGATCTTGGCAGCACAGTAGTTGAATGAGGCACACGTTTTATTCTGCCAGCTTTGACCTGGGAGCAGTAACGTGATGGGGGGAAGTGAGCTGGCGATCGTGGCTTCCTGACCACTGCAGAAAGTAGCCCATCTGAAAGCTGTGAGTGACCTTTGGCAGTTCCTGCCATCTTAATACAGATTCTTGAGCAGAAGGAATACTTTCTTTGATAAAAAAAAAAAAAAAAAAAAAAAAAAAAAAAAATTAAAAAAAAAAAAAATAAAAAAAAAAAAAAAAAAAAAAAAAAAAAGCTAGTTCTTTGCAAGCATATTAATTCCAGACCTGCTCCTTTCCTTTCCACTTTGAAAGCAGAACTGGGAGGTACAGGTCAGGAATTGAGGGCTTCTTACTCCTGTATTTCTGACTGCCAGGTTTCAGTCTTCATTCATGTACTGCAGACCTGAAGCAAAGTTGCTTCCATAGTGAGGGTTGTGGGGAAATACAGAATCACAGAATCTTCAAGGTTGGAAGGGACCTCTGGAGACCATCTAGTCCAGCCTTCCTGCTCCAGCAGGGACACCCAGAGCACGGGGCACAGGGCGGCATCCAGGCGGGTTTTGAAGACCTCCAGAGAAGGAGACTCCACAACCCCCCTGGGCAGCCTGTGCCAGGGCTCTGGCACCCTCACAGGGAAGAAATTCCTCCTCACCTGGAGACGGAACCTCCTTTGTTTCAGCTTGCACCCATTTCCCTTTGTCCTATCACTGGCCACCACCGAGAAAAGCTTGGCCCTCTCCTCCCTACCCCTTCATGTATCTATGCATTTTAATAAGATCCCCTCTCAACCTTCTCTTCTCCAAGCGGAACAGGCCAAATACCTGCAACCTCCTTAACCTTACAGTGGTGCAGAGGAGCAGGGAGAAAATCTGTCAAACCAAAATGAACTTCTGTCATCTTGAAAGTAGGGACTGGTAGTTTAATGTGTGACTAGGAACTTTGGAATTCTGTAGTCTCAACACAAGGCTGATATGCAAGTTGAATGTAAATGAATTTGGATGATTGCAGCTGGAGAATAATGGTATTACTACAGCATTATACATTACTACAGCTTATTAAAGCTTTGAAACCATTTCCCATCTGCAGAATCTAGAGAGGGTTGCAGAATTCCAGGAGTGCTGTCTGTGTGCCTGCTAATTCTTATACCAAAAATGGTGGTCACAGACACGATGAAGTAGTTCTCACTGAAAGGGAAGGGGAAAAAAAATGGCAGGCACTGTGCAAAAGTATCGGCTGCCACTGTTGTTAAATATAAAGTGGAGGACCTAGTCAGGGAGCCTCTTGGCTTGTGTTGCCTGAGAAAAGTCAATTACCTTTTTAATAACTACAAGCTTTGGGGGATACCATCTGTGGTCACACTCACTATGGACATATGGGATTGATGCATTTTGAGACAATTTTTTTGGAAATCAGGGAGCCTTCTTTCTGGCCAAGGGAGTAGGTATCACAGCACCTCATTTACCGCAGAGCAGCACGGTAGAGGTGTTCCTCACTTCTGGCACGTGGCAGTCTGCGGTGCGGAGCAGGAAGGCTGAGCCGAGCTGGCCATTCCCTCTCAAATGTGGTGATAAGTGGATGCTTTTCCTTGAGGAAAAGCTGGAGACCCAGCATTCCCAGCCTGAGCCACCTGGCCCAGCAGTGAGGCACCTGAGATGACATCTGGGGAGTTACCCACGCTGCACAAGAGGCTGTGTCCTGCACAATAGCCTAGATGCCTTTGTGGAAGCTAAGGCAGGCACAAAAGTCTGATGTAAAAGGAAGACTCCATGTGCCTGAAGTCAGGGTCAGTAAAAGTCAAAGAACAACCTGCTGTGAGGATGGGAGAAAGAGAAAGAAGCAAAGATGAGATTGTAGTAAAGAAGGCTTAGAAAAGAGATTACTGAAGCTGTTGCTTGGAGAATGGCAGTTCTGCAATTGCCTCGTTGAAGGTTGAAGTTTGGAGGGAAGGGAGCATGAAGAAACTCCCTGGCTGTTTGAAACCTGTATTATATGCGAGAGAAGACATGCTGAGCACACCTTGGCAGGTATTACTAAGAATAAAAGGCATCTTCCTTGACTGTGCATCTGCATAGCAGCAGTCAGAGAACATGTTCTTGGTATGTTCTGGTACACGCTACAACTACTAAATATGTTTTGAAGCAGCCATAAGACCCAAGCAGTGTGAATGAAAGTTGGCAAATCAAGAGATGGGAATTCACAAACAAGGAAGCAATTATTGGCAGTGGTTTTGCTACTCTCAAATGATATAAGGCTGTTTTCTTAACAGGCATTTCAGAAAAGCTGGATTTTTTTTTAGGAGAAGCTTAAGGAGGGTATTGAAATGATTTTGCGGATCAGTCTCCTCTCTCCTTCAATTAAGTCTTTTTTTTTTTTTTTACCTACTGCTTTCCTTCCTGTTCTGCTTGCTTAATTTCTCCTCAGTTCTTTGCTCAATTTTGTCTGTCTTACAAGACAGCAATTCTTCTTTATAAGAGAGAATTCCTATTCCAAATCTGTGGACCTCAATAGCATCTGTTCAAAGCCAGGCTTAGCTTTCCTCTTCAGTGCAGGCCTCAGCTCTTCTCCATAGGCCAGTTGGCCACCTCCTCCTCTTCTCTGCTTTCTTGGGACAGCCCTTGAAGTGTCCACAGAGGCCCTGGAGAGGTTGTGGTCCTCACCTACATCCTTTCACAAGACACATTCCAGAGGAACTGAGGTTTTTGGCCCTCCCATGTGGAGCTTAGAGGGAAAGAAGTAGCGGTGATGGTTTTTTCCTGTGTGCCTGAAGAGGGAACAGCTGGAGGTGGACAAGGTGATAATGACACGGCTGGATTTGGCCATAGGAAAGGGCTGCAAGGTGGCCAGGCAGGAATGCGTTGGGTCTGGCATTTACTGTAACTGGGTGAAAAAGACATAAACGTGCTATTTTCTACATAGCCCAGTGGCAAAACAGAGGAATTTGGACTGTGTACTTTTTAGCATCTGGGCAAAAACAACTCTCAGCTCTATTCACGCTTCTTTCTGCATATGCTGGGAGGTAAAGGTTGCCTGTGTTTACTGCTTAAGTGAAGGGTGCCACTGTGTACTTAGGTGCAATTCTAAACCCAACGCATAATTAGCATGTCTGATCTAGGCCTAATAGCTCTGACATGGTCTTGACATCCTCGTGGAGAGGATCAGCTCTAGACAGCTAACTGTGTGCAAATCACGGGAGATAAGGAGTAGTTCTCTTTAAAGAGGTGTCTTGAATTTTCTTAACTGTAATCCTGTTATTGCTGAGCTGATATAGTTTGTACTCAGGGTTCTGTGGGGGAGGTAGATTAATGCCAACAGCAAAATTTCTTATGACCAAAGCGTTTTATATTGAAGAAGCTTTTTTGTTTAACTAGAACTCATAATAAAAATATTATGTTAGATATCTGGAGATCTCATCTGAAACAGAACTATGTTGTATAGGCTGATAATGTTTTGGATTGTGTTTTGGATTTTCCCCCATCAGATTTCTAAAAGAAATCAATTATGTCTAAAATAATAATTATCCTGTGTTCTTTATTCTTGCAGCTCTCATTTTTTAGAATGTTACATAAAATCTCTCTTTCTCTTTAAGGCACAAGGAAAAGGAAGCATAATGGACTACAAGAAGGTTGGTTAATGACATTTAAATTTGCTTATTATTTTTAATGTTTCCTGTAATGCTTTCGTGATTATTTTTGACAGTTGGAAGAAACTTCCTTATTAAAGACAAATTATAATTTGTGCATATGAATGCGGAGGGAGGGAGAGTGGCTGGCACAGTTTCTTACATTCAAGAGCCAATAATGGTCAGCTATGCTGTAAGTATCAGGTATCTCTCTTTTATAATCCTTTTTTTTTTGATGTTGTTCATCCCATAATACCATGCCATCTGTTTAAAAACCAAACAAACAGAAAAGGCAAAAATCCATTCTTCTCTCCCCTCATTTTCCTGAACATTTAGTTTCTTCCAATCCTTGCTACAGCTTCCAGCTAAGTCCCCCTGCTTTGGCTCCAGGGCTGCAGTAGCCCTTAGGACAGGCCTATCTGCGCTGACTGACTTGGGTGCTGAAGGCAGCTGGGGCAACGCGGAGCCCTTGGAGGTGCCGGTGCTGCCCAGGAGGCTTCCCAGGAAAACCGGAGAGCCGCTCGTTAGAGATGGGCACAATGGAGACGGGTGGGGTGAGGTTGTGTCCCCCAGTCTCTCACTGAGCAGGAGGTCGACTTGTTTGGAGGCCTGACTCCATCATGAGGGTCCAGTTACCCCCAGCACCAACAGGGAAAATAGGGTATAAATTGTTGAGCACACGAGGGATTCTTGAAGGGGAGCCAGGAGAGCCCTCGAGCTCTGGCTGTTGCTGGAATAACAGGTTGGCACACAGATACAAGTCACAGTCCCATTATAACTGCTCTGTATTGAGCAAGAAAAATGGTAATTTGGATCATTGAAAACAATCCCTTTGTCTTTCCTTCCTGTTTGACCATAAAAAGGATCTCAAACTTAGCTTGCTGTTTCAAATAATTGTTCTTATCGGGACAATGTTTGTTTTTCTACAGTAGAAAGAATAAATGGTGCGTCTGTGGTTTTCTAAATGGCCACAGAGAGCACTGAAATGTCTTCATCTTCCAGTGTGTCTCTGTGTGAGACACGTCTGTGAATGCTTAGGCGAGGCCATTAGCTTTTGCATGGCTGGGTTTTCTCCTTCCTACGGTTGTGATCTGCCCAATTTTATTTTAATAGTTAAAAAAAAAAATTAAGAAGCATCTAAAATTGTTGTGCAGAATCATATGATTTGTCAGTGCATTCAGATACGTTGAGCTAAAGGATTTCAAATGATTTCAAGCTTTGGATGCTGCAGAGGCGGTCGGGAGGCCTGTGGTACGTGCAGGCCCCTCGGGCCTTGGAGAAGAAGGCCCTGGGGGGAGCCCTGATGGGTGTCACGGGGCTCCCTTGGCCCCGGGAGCACCTGCTTCCATGAGCGGCAGGAGTCACCTCCCTCCCCATCTCCCACCTACCACAGGTCTAGTAAGGGAATAACGATCCTGGAGAAGAGCTGCACTGTCTTTGTGAGCACAGACAAAGATCTTGTTGAAGATTTGGTCTCGCGGCTACGACAACTTGGTTGTTCTTGCAGTAGTGTCCAGGCTGAATACGGAGGTGTTGCATCCTCCCTGCTAGGTTTCTTCATTAAAAAATAATAATGGGAATAATAAATAAATAAATAGACATGGTCATTAGTTACATCCATGCAAAGTGACCCTGGTAACCTGCAGCTCGCCCCACGTAGTGGCTCACCAGTACATGCACACAGCCAATTAGAAGACATAATGTGCAGCACAAATTAGTATTTTTCCCCCATCTCTATGATAACATGTTTATTTCACTGCTGTTAGAGTCTTTTTTTTTGCACATATTCTGCCTTTGCTTCCCCGCCTCAAGGTCCTCCCATCTTTTTCTACTCTGTTGCTGAAGTTAGTTTCTTTGATAAGTCCTTGGAGTTTGTAAATCCTGTCATAACTCCTACTCAGATTTGAGATTTTGTTTCTCTTTGAGTCTTACTTAATTGAAGGGGAATATCCCCAACACTAGCTGCAGAACTTTGAAGAATTAAATTTTTTTTTATTCTTTTATTCTTTTCATTTTTATTATGAACTTCCAACATGCCATTTGATTACAATAATAATAATAATAATACAAACTTTGTTCCTTTATTTGAATGCATAAACAAATGTGTATCAGAACTGTTAGCTGATAGGCTTACTCAAAAATATTGGATCTGGTTCCTTGTGGCCTTCCATTTAATTAAGGAAATGAGGTCAGACTGAGATCCACCTGCTCTACATGCCCCCTTTAAAGACAACAGCCTTGTATTTTCTTTCAGTTTTGAGACTGCTTGAGAACTTTGAGTTGTAACTTTGCATGTGATATTGAAATGATATTTCTGAGGTTTCTTACTGATAAAAAGCAGCTGTCTAGATGGTGCAAGTAAATTCAGTGGAGGTTCTGATGCAGATACAGGTGAGAAGTATTTTCCTGCATGAGGCTGTCGTTTTTCTCTGAAATTTGTCAATACAGTTATTTTGCATGTGTTAGTAATATCATAAAAGCAGCCAAAACCATCAGCAAAAGACATTCTCTGCTTTGTTGGAAGTAACATGTATCAAGATGCTCAAGCTTCCGATTAAATGGAGGATGTTTTTACTTATGCTGTTAATTCTGGGTAGGTTTGGGTTTTCTTTTTTGGTTGTATAGGTGGAAGAATTTTTTTTTTTTTCCTTTTAAATCAGACTTTGGCAAAACTGTAAAGAAAGAGAATACAGTTACCTGAGGTGTAAATCACCCCCTCCCCAAATCACTTGCATCTTTGTTTTTACTTTGAGGGTCTTTTCTATAGCTTCTTTGGAATGAGAATCAGCACTACTTGCTTTAGTAAAATAAACACTTAGCACATCTTTTAGCGTGAATATGAAGTTAACTGTGTGTGCTTGGGTGTACTAACATGGTGATTAATAGCCATTTGCAAGACCACAATTTAAGAAAGGCACTTATTGGTGAAAAGATGCCATTTACCTACCCTTGTTTAGATTTACAAGCTAAGAAGTTGGTTGTCAAAGACCTGGAAAGGTGTAATAAGGAAAAGCTGTTATCTTCTCTAAAACATAAAGGGTCTGTAGAATCAATCAGGCTTATTTTTTAACACACCTAGCAAAGTGTGAAACCTCTGGCATGATATTAGCTGCATAACAGCCAGAGTAGCCGTGTTCCTTACGAATAGGCTGTTTCTTTCCTTTACTCTTGGGCCTGACTCTTAGCAGATTTGGTCTTCTCCTACGGGAAGGCTTTTCTGTGCCGGAAGGAAAAAGTTAATTTACCTTTTGTCAGCTCGGTAAGAAAAAATATTTGCCGAGGTAAAGTTATACAAATGTAAGTTTCTGCAGGCTATTCTGTGCTTTACAGATGTATGTCTTTACCTCTTCTATAGAAAAAGTGTCTAAAAACCAATAGTGGATAAATATATCTACACAGCAATTTCATGTAGCATATCATTCTGTACCTATCCAGCAAAGGTGAGGAAAGCTTTGTGTGTTTTATGACATTATGAAATGATCATAGAATCATAGAACCACAGAATGCTTAAGGTTGGAAGGGACCTCAGAGGTCATCTAGTCCAACCGCCCTGCTCACACAGGGTCACCTAGAGCACGTGGCACAGGGTGCACTTAAGTTATTAAGTTAAGGTATTAAGTTTAAAATTTAAAATTTAAATTTTAAATAAATAAACTGGATAAGTTAATAAATTTTCCAGTGCCTCTTTTTGAGGAGGAAGAGCATAATGCTCTGTCCAGCCACAAGAAAAGAGTAAAAACCTAAGAGCAAATGCCGAGAAGATCCCAAGGTGCTTAAAAAACAAATGTAAGACAAAAAGTTGCTCTGCAGAACGTGTTCTGCCTTTTCCAGACAATGTTTCAGCTGCCTTTTAGATCATCAGTGCTTATTGAGCATGATGTTCCCACAGAAGAGAAAACAAATTTAGAGAAGCTGGGGTAGAACACTGTAAACACTTAATGCATTAGTCAGCCACCTGACCACAGATCAATTTAAATTTTGTCTTTTTGGGTTTCTTTTTTTATTTCAGTGACTCTTGTACATTTCAAAAGCTTAGAGTGTTTAAGTTTATTTAATATCAGAGAGACGATATGATTTCTGAGGATTTCACTGTGTGAGAAGTTTAACTGCTTAGGGTCATTTTTCTAAAAAAAAAGAACAGCAAAAAAAAAATGCTGTTGATATCTTGTCACTTGAAAAAAAAAATCCCAAGTTTCACCTATGCAAAATCAAGATTAAACATTTTGCTCTTCTTACTCTCCCAGTGTGTGCAAAATCTAGTACAGTCAGCGTATTTATCACATATTCAGAGAGGTTTATTTCCCCTATAGAATTCACTGTTCTTTATAAATGGAGCTATCCAAAGGGAAGGTAGAGATGCGTCAACAGAGGAGTTTTAGAGTTTCTTTGTACTCGTGCACCTGCAGTCGTTCACCTTCATAGTTTTTTTCAGTCTCCAAAACCTAGTGCTCCCCAGGTTGTTTCTTTGAGCTCCAACAGCTCTCGGACAGCCCATTCTGTCCAGCAGGAATCCAGAATAATTGGTCTGAAAGACAAATACTGAAACTCTTTTGTTATGGATGACAAAATCTCCCTTGGCTTTTTTTCTCTTGACAGCAGCTGCTTCCCTTGGCCGTGGTGGCTGCCCTGTGAACATGTGGCTGGTCACTTTTGCTGAGAGGGGGCACTGCTTCCAGAAAAATGGGCTACAGAGGAAAAGGGAGAGCTCAAATACTTGGGAAAAAAAAAATGTGTGGACTTCTCAGCCTGCTGCTTATTGATAAATCTGGCTGGATCTTAACAAATCTGGTTAGAGGCAGCCTCTTCAGGATGAGTGTTTAGTACCATGCACAAAATGAGCAGGCAGTGGGAGATGTCCCCACACACAGCCTTTCATAATGTTATTTATGACAAGTCAGCAGATTCTGAAAGCTGTGTAGATCCCAGCAAGCTTGCTATCCCAAATATTGAATATCCTTTACTTGTTACTTTATGTGCCCAAATAATTAAAGAAAAATGCTAAGACGTTGGAGCAGGAATTTTGGATTTATTTCTGTTCTATATCAGATATGACCTAGGCAACACATTCTCTTTGTATCATTCATCTATGTTGCACTCGGGGAAATAATTTCCTGTTAAAGTCTCACTAGCTCATTAGCAGTGAGGTGAAACACATCAACACACTGGTTTGATTTTATGGTAGGCTTAGGAGGGCAAGTCAGTGTATAGAGAAGGTGCATTTCTAGCTTAGAGCATGTCCCTGCTGTGGAGAGACTGTGCGTAGTTGCATGGTCATTACCTCAAACTGCTTTGGTGTTGATGCAGATGCAGATAGACCAGATACTGAAGCAGTCAAGAGATCAGATACCTGTTTTCCTAGGTCGGAGTCTGCCTATCTGGTTTACATAGTCTTGTTTTGGTTCTGTGCTTGCAAACTTCGGAAAGTTGAGTAGAAAAAAAAAAACAAAACCCTGCTCCAGCTGTTTGGTGCTTGTGGTTGTCTTCTGAAGGATAGGAAATGGAAGCCTGAAACCAAGGAGTTTTCGTAAAGCTCTCCTTTCCAGAACGTGGCAGGAGACATTTTTCAAGGGGCAGTCAGTGGCTCGTTGCCCTTTATTTGCAGGGCTTATCTAAGACATGGGAGTGCAGAGGGAGATGCTGGACACTAAGCATAGGAACTACCTAGGAAGGAAGCTTAGTCTAGGAAGGAAGGAGCCTGGGAACTAACCTAGAAAGGAAGGAGCAGGGTAGGGGAACGAAGACAGTTTCATGCCCCTCTTGGTGTATGCGAAGTATCGGTGTGAGAAAATTTCATCACTGCCCTCCTTTCCATATCTTTCCATTCGTTCCTTCCCTCTGTAACTGCGGACCACCCTCCTTCCAGCCAAAGCCCGTGAAATGAAATGAAAATAAATGAACTGCGGATCAAATGATGAGGCTGAACTCGCGGCAGGGGAGCCGAGCAGGCGGAATGGAGCCAGACTCCGTTTGCTCCCACTGCCCTGCCCTTTTTGTTTTCCCCAGTCCATGAATGTTGTGTTGCTGCCTTTGCCTTAGATTCAAGGCATAAAAAACGTGGGCTTCTGAGCTTCATGTGTCCCAGGCAAAACTGCTAAACCTGGACAATATCTGAATATACTGAAGGAAAACGAAGGTGCCGCGTAAAAGCAGAATGTGAGGGGGGAGTCGCCTCCCATCTGGGCTGTGTTATCGCAAGGTTGTCCTTTAAGTTGCATGTGGATAATGAGATCCCCTCTGTGATCTTCCAGCTTTCTGGCACCTTTAGGAAGAAGAGCAGGAGGGCTTTAGCACCAATGCTCTGAACAACATTTAGAAACTTAAAACGCAGCTGCAGGGAAGGGTTTGTAAGTCATTTGTGATTTGTCTTGTATTCTGCTTACGTTACTGAGTGCCACTTTGAAGAAAAGTTGAGTTTTAATGTTGGATGAAATGTTTGGTGCACGAAGTGATGCCATATGAGCCTAAGAGGGCAGATTCTTTTGTTTAGAAGAAGTTAATGAAAGGTTGTAATTTAAGTTTGTAGAGTAACAAATAGATGCATTTCATTCCCCTTCTGTGTTCATCAGCCTCCTACATTAACTGTTTCTGTCTAAAAGCGATAGAAAAAAAGTGCATCTAAACTAGATACGTGGAGTTTTTTTCTTACATACTTCGTTTGTGAAGGTTCGTTATAACAAATCATCGAGGCCCCAAAATTGAGTGTGAAAGTGCACAGGAGTACAACCAACAACATAAACTAGTTGTTTTGCCTACAGCAGGGCTACTGAAGCCTGGTTTCCTATGGATTTATGTACTATATTTCTTCAATAACTAACCAATTACAAGAACCCAATTCCCTTTCTTTTTTTTTTTTTTTTTCCACCACCACCACAATTTTACAAGCCTAGCTGAGCTAGAATTGACACACAGTCTGCTTAATCCATGCTGGTTTGCCTCCATCTATCTACGTTCCTTTGGCTGTGCCAGCTGATTCTGCAGGTAGAATATGGAACAGGTCCATTTTTAAGGATGACAAATTGTTCATGACTAAACAACATTAGTTTCTGAATTCTCCCCCTTTGCAGATTTTAGTGTATTCTTAGTATATAAGCACATACATGAGCACACAACTATGTGTGCTTAGGCTAAGCCGCTCTGATCTTTGACCAGTCTCAAGACTTTTACTTCATGTCCTTTTTTTTTAATATCTCAATAGATACTTACGTGATTATTACCATCAGTCATGATAAATATTTTAGTAAGTCAGCAGAGTTCACTTCAAGATGTGGGGACTGCACAATTTCACCAAACTTTGACTCCAGGATGGGGGAGAAACCCCTTCTCACACTGCTAGACTACCACATCTCACCTATCTTCACCTCTGCTGTGCAGCTGTGCTTACGTGGCTGATTCCCAAGCTTTAGATGTTATGTTGAATTAAGTATGCGATGCATTTGTGCCTCAGGATAAATTCTTTTCCAAAGAGCAGTGCAGGAAGATAACTGAAGTGGGGAATAAAAATTTTATGAATTGGGACTTGAGCACTGAAGTGCTGTAATATGCTTTCAACTAATTTCATCTTTAAATACAGATAATGAATCCACTTCAGCTTTTATTCAGATAAGAAGTGTCAATCATCCTATATAAACATAAGAGTCTATATAAAATGGATGACTTGTACAATTTTGTCATAGTTTGGATATTTTTGACATGATTTCCACTAGATAAGGTTATACTGATGTGCTCGTAAGGGACTTGGGACAAGTTGTGCTGTGTGCCGCAGGAAAACACAGCTTATAAAACACTGCATAATTACTCACTGTAGATCTGCACTCAAAAATAAAAACCCATCTTTTAAAAGCCGGCACAGTGATGAATCCCAACCATGAAGTCCAGGTAGGACACATTAAAGGTGACTTCGGGTGGTAAGGTGATAAATATAATTACTGTTAGGAGCTTTGACTGAACTGAGATATAGAAAAAATACATTTGTTTTCTTTGGCATTTTAGATATTTGTATTCTTTCACAGGAGATGGAACTTCTTCTTTACCCAACTTTTTTAACGTGCTAAGTCTTTCCAGCAGCTTGCCATGAAATACCTGTTATGCTGTGGAAATGTTTTCCTTCCCTTGCGATGTGTTATCACCGAGGCCTTCTCAAATTCCCTGCCCGGACCGCGAGGCTGAGTTTGCCTGGATGTAGCTGGGCAGGTGCCACCGGACAAGCGCCCGGGTATCTGCCCGCTTCTGGGTTCATTCGGGGGGTTTTTCTCCCCGTGGCCGGGTGGGTGCGCGGGAGGGCCGGCCCCATGTGGGCGCTGCGGCCTCGTCGGCCGTTACCTCATGGAGAGGGAGCGCGGGCGCCGCGATGGCCGGGCCGCGCGAGGGCTGACGCCGCTCTGCCTGTGTCTCCCGCAGCTGCG
>VZSG01000244.1:981359-1000559 GCA_013398315.1 Nothoprocta pentlandii | reverse complement strand
GAATTAGGCTTCAGTGCTTATTTAACTCACTTAAAGTACCTTTAGCTTAAAGTGGAATGACATAATACTGAATCCGTTGTATCAGGGCAATTATGTGCAGATCAGCTCATTATATGTCAGTTTAAAAAGAATCGTACCATCATTTATGGGCTCTGATTGCAAATCTAGGTAATTTCATTCACTTATCTTAGGAGAACAAGACTTCAGTCATCTTAAGGAATCTGTGTTTTGGTTTTTTTGCACTTTTTCAGCTCTCAGAATTTGAGGATCTCTGGTTGTGTCTAGAGGACTGAACCAAAGGGAGTGTTTGTGTCTTCGGAGGTGAAGTGCTGCCGTCACCCCGGCCCCGTTTCCTGACTCAGTGCACAGATCTGTACAATGCCAGCCTCAGCACTGGTACAAACTACCAATTGTTGTCAGGAAGACGGTTCTCCACAGATAAAACAGGCTGTAGAATTCAATGATTTATTGTTTCTTTTCTGTGCATGGGATTGCTTTTAATACAGAGCGTGTTTTACCTCCCCTTCTTTGAACAAGCTCCTGTTTGCCCTTACATTAGATGGGTTCTGTTATTGGCTCTACAAGAAACAGGCTGCCCTTCATCAAAGCCAGTCTCTTTTGAAGAAACGTGACTGTTAGATATTTGCTTCACGTTCAGCAGTCGAAGCTGCAGGATCGGGGTAATTCTCCCTGAATATGTTTCATCCCATATGTTGGGTGTGTTTGGGAAGCCTCCCCCAAGACCTGTTTCCATAAGCAGCTCCCGTGCGCCGCAGCCTCCGCCGCATCCCAGCCGGGGGAAGTTGCCAGGACCGGCTCTTCCCACGTCCCCATGGCCATGGAGGTGGCAGCCCCGACCTGGAAATGTTCACCGCTGCCTGCACGTGGCCATGGCTGCCCTGGGGTCTCATTAAGCTGGTGCTTGGCTGGGAGAGATAAGTACATTTATTTATCTTCTGTATTGGAAAGCAACACGTAAGGTAACGATGAAACATGTTTGTACGCTCAAAATGACAAGAAACAACTTCCAGGTGTTCCTTTTATTGACTGGGGTTTTTGATTGCTGTTGGTACTCTATCCTCCCAAATTCTTTTTCTTCCCTCATCAGCTTAATTTATCTTCACTCTCTGCACCAGAACACTACCTGCAGAGAGATTCTGACACCGCTACTTCTGTTAGTGAGGAAATAGCTACTTTTGTGGCTTATACTGGCTTGCTGGTGACATAAAGGGAGATTTTAATTCCTCCTCTATACCCCTAACCTCAGGTACCTTCCTGAGATGGGCTCCTCCTTGTCTAATTTCACCTCTGTGAGCTGGGAGGGAACTAACACAGTGACCAAGTAGTGAATAATTTCCTGCTGGATTAGCAAACGGAAGCAGCTCACGGAGGGTTAACGTGGGCACCAGTGTTCTCCAAGGAGATGGGACTGTGGAAGCAAGCGGGGGAGCGGGCGCTCCTGTCTCTCATGAGAAGCTGTTATAGCTGTTATATTATATTAATTTCCTCATCATGCTTACACATCTCACAAGGAATATAGGCAAGCAGCGAAGGAGAAATGTCGTTGGGCACCTGAAGGGGAAAGGGCTGGAACTTGTGCTTTATTTGGCAAATACAGTTTTGATGCTAATTGAACTGCTTGCTTTTAATTATATTCCTGCAGTTTTCAAATAAAAACCCCATAATTTTAAAATAAAAACACTTTGTTTCAAGGATGAAGCAAATGTTTTAATTTCACCTTATTTGACCTGAGTTTGGGATAGTTTTGGTTTTCCTGGTGTTGTGTCTTGTAGGAAGTGAGCTGTTAACCCAGATATGTGCAGAACTTCTCACTTTTTTCTATTTCTCATTTTTCCTTCCAGCTTGCTTGTCTTTCCTTAGGAGTTCCCCTAAAGTTCCCCTAATTCTTAAAATCTGAGCAGGACCAGGGGGAGAGCATGGGAAAAAATCCCAAATCTCTTGTATATCCCCACGTAGACATTTTCCGTTATCCCCTGCTCCCCCTTATTTTCTTTGCTTCTGGCTCCATACTCTTACCAGCTGACCAATTTCTAGTGGCTTGCTGCAATGCTGCAATCTAGGAATCAGCTTGAAGACCTAAGAAGCGTTCTGATTTCCACTTGCAAACACTCGGTAGCAGGGTCAGCCAGGTTGCTTACTCACACCTCAGGTGCAAAAGGATGCTGTATCTTGCGCTCTTCCATGCTTTGATGCCGTGCTAAGCTGAAGACAACGTAGCGTGGACTAAGCTCAGAAGATTGGCTGCCAGTGTATATAGGATATCGGGACAGAATATGAACATCTAGTGTTCTGTAGTTTTCTTGAAGTTTAAAGTAGTTTTTGGATGATGTGGTAGGAAATGATCTGTCTTCTTGGGGTTTTTCCTAAAGAGCTGTAGTGCTTGACCTGATTTTGTAAATAGGACGGAGTTAGTTGCACTGGGTACTCCCCAGTTCTTACGAGGTGGTTAAGTTAAGTTGCCACAGTTTGTACATGGATCAGTTCCTATATACACGGGGTGTGCCAGGAGCTAAGGAGTTTGCAGTGGCTGTACAGCCGGCCGAAGGAGGCTCTGTCCTGGTGGCAAAGTGCTGGAGGCTGCTTCGTGTTGTCCCCTTAAGGGTGCTGTCCACAAGGCGCCCATCGGGATCACGTTGAAGATGAGCGTCTCGCAGGGTGTTTCGGCATCTCACATATCCACTCCAAGCAGCCCTCATGCCTCCGTGCACGGTCTGGGTGGAGGGATGTGTGTCCTGCCCCGGCAGTGCTGTGCTACAAAATCTTATCCTGAGTGGGAGAGAGAGTCACAGCTATTCCCCATTCCAGTGTTTGCAGGTTTTGTTAACAGTATTTTGAGTTTATTTAAAGTAATTTCCTCCACAACACCATTAGAAAGGAAGATTAAGACTAAATATCTATTTTTCCCAGTACACTTTTGTCTGTTTTCTTTCCTTAGAAACCCCGTTCATGTGCTGTAAGCCCAGTTTGGATAGCCCCGTTGCTTTATTCTCTAGCTTCAGCCAGAAACAGGCCTTTTTTAGTAACATGGACAAATTTCAGGCCTTGGCTAAAGATAGGCACGGGCAGTTGAAAGAAAACTAGTTGAAAAAAGGAATGTAATTGTGGAAAGCATAAAACGTTCGGGGGTCTGCAAACATATGGGGTTAGATGAATGTAATCAATGTGACAGCTTTACCAGTCGTGAATGTTACCAATGTTAGTTTGCAGCTGTGTGCTCGTGGTGGACGCTGAAATCGGATTAGGGTGTTTGGGGGTGTGCCTTGTAGATCCCCAAAAGATTTGAAAAAATATATGTGTATATATCAATTTTTAATGGCTGTGTCCACAAATGTTTAGCCCAAGTAATTTGCAAAATCAGTATTCGAGGAAACAGATACACAATTCAGTCTTTTATATGAGAGCTAAGACTAAAATCAACCTATAATACCACAAATATTTGTTTTTCCTTACAGAAGGCATGTTTACGTGCTTAGAGACAGTTGGCTGCCCGTAAGAAAAAAAAAAGGGTATTAATGCAAATGAGCAGATTCTTCTGTTTTGAATGAATGCAATTCGTATGAAAAGATAAGGTTTTTAACTGCAATTTTATTCCAGCCTGCCTGCTGCACTTTGCAGCGAGTTTTCCTTCTGTGATGGCTCTAGGTCATAACCCACAATGCCAAATATAAAAACATTAGAGTGTAATAAGAAGTAAGCACTTAGTACGGGACAGAGAATTTGATGGAGATTATGCTGGACTTAATGGACTTTATGGAGATAGAGAACTTTCATCTGTATATTGCCATGGTAGTTTATTATTACGGAGAAGGTTAAGCTGACTTTTTATTTCTCCCCTTACTAGAAAAGCCATGCAGTTTTAAACAAAATCCTGACTGTCCTGTATTGTATGCAATGTAATTTACCTGCTTGATAGGTCTGTAGATGACCAAGAAAGTCATTAAAATAGCTGGTTAGCACAAAAGGTCAGACCAGAAATCATTAATGGGTCATTAATGGCCAGTGGCTGTAGATTATAAATAGTTATAAAAATATATGTCCTGATTCCAGAAGGTGCTGATACCACTTTCTTTTTGTTTCGTTCTTCAGTGAGATAGAAGATGAACTCAGCTGAAATCACTGATGATGATGAAGGTAAAATGTTACAGTTTATGTAATTTATAACGAGGCAAAAGTATATGTTGAATGAAAACTTCTGTAAGCTGATGAAGAATGTAGCTGGATTAAGGAAAATTATATTAATGAGTTAAAAGAAAAAAAACTATCCAAGACATCCTACTCTTTTTTTCCCATTGTATTTTCTCTTATATTTCCTTCTTCCCACTAAAAAATAAACAAATAAAATTTAAAAAAAAAAAGCCTACTTTCTTCTTACTATGTTTGTTTATACTTTCAACTCTTCTCCAGGGAAGAAAATGGCATTTACTGGATGTTTGTGGCGTTTACTAGTTGGTCTCTTGCCTAATAAGAACTTGACTTTGGGGTAGTCTTAACATACAGTTATTATATAAGTGATAAAAAATAGTTATGTTCAAAGTACGTTTTTATAAAAAGAAGCAAAGCACAAATGTTTTTTTTAAGGGTATTGTGGTTTTCTGCAGAGAGTGCTTTATCAGTTCTAAACCTTCTCTTTTTCCAGTAGAAATTCCTAAAAAAGATATTGTGAAAGTAGAGACAGAAAACGAAGATGAAGCCCTAGACTGCTCGCTGACGTCCAGATCTTCGGAGAAATCCTCACTGGATGGTGCCGTTTCCTGCGTGCAGGAATCCAACAAGCGGAAACAGGCCCCGCTCGGCTGCGACGGCGCAGGGAGCCAGCAGGATGTCGTATCCGGCGTGAAGAAAAGGCGCTTTACGCAAGAGGTGACTTCTCTCCACACAGCTCTGGCTGTTCTGGGCACATCTGGGAGCCTAAATGCATTGCAAAGTGCAAGTCACCTAACTGGATTTGCATTAGCAATGAATTTGAGTCAAGAATGGTTGGTCTCATCCCAGGTTGTGCACAGGGCTTGTGTGGATATATTTCTTTGAACGATGTGGGTGCTGTCGTATTTAAGAAAGCATCTGTAGAGTAGTTTGTTCATTTGTATCTTTTTTTTGTAAAACATAAGAGCAGGTAGTGGACTGGAAAACTTAGTTAGTTAGTTAACTAAGTTTGACTCTGATTAAGCTCCTTCTCGTGTCACGCAGCCCTTGGATACTCAGTGGTAGAAACAGGGATGTAGCTTTGCCATCCATGAAATGGATTTTGAGTTCGGTGAGTCAAGTATAAATGTAGATATTGATAGAAAGATAAAAATGCAGAAATGCAGAAGATTTCAACAGATCAAGAATAGAAAGCATTACAACTTCTGAACCGGTGCAACATCCCAGTTGTGACAATCCAAACATTTATCCAGCCAGTGAAGGAGATTTCATAATCTTTTCGGTTATCCTATTCTAGTGTTTCACCTCTCTAACGACTGGGGATAATTACATTAATCTTTTCTGGAAATAGAAATATTTCTCTTCATCCCTGTTCCTTTCAGTAGGGAAAGCAATGGTCATCTTTTTCTGAAAATAGTCTTCTGCACGTGGGAAAATTACTGTGATATTGTCCACTTTCAGGCTTCTCTTTTTCCAGCCAAAATTTCAGCTTCAACTTTTCTTCAGGAGTCACTGTAAACCTTCTTCTAACACCTATTGAGTGGTATAAGCCTTGTATTTTATTGTTCTCTTTACAGCTCCTGTAAGGGTAGAGTTCAGTCTTTGATAGTGACATCTCTAACACCGTGTAGAACAGTGTAATGACCTCCTGGTTTTCATGCTCAGCACTTTATTAAAATAACCTAGATTCAAATTCATCCTCTTTCGAACAACTTCAAGCCCTGGGTTATATTTAGGTTATGACCTACTCTAAAGCCCATATCCTTTTCTGCTGTTCTGCTGCCTAGCCAGTTATTGGGTTTGTGCATTTCGTTTCTCCTTTCTAGCCACAGCTCTTCAGGCTAGTTTTTCTTGACTTCTCTCTCTCTGACTTCTGAGGTCTCTCTTTTTTATCCCTGAGTGCGTGGTAGGTGGTATGTGGTAGGTAGGCTTGCCTTTTTTATTTTTTTTTCCTTTCTCTTTTAATTTTTATAGTTGTTTTACTTTAACTGTGATTCTTATGGATTTTACTGTTTGCGTGCAATACATTTTAAAATTTATTTCAAATGAATTTATAGTAGGATCAGAAGGTGCACCAATAACATTGATGAAAATTCATTCTTGAATGACCCCAGTGAATCAACATCTTTAAAAAACAATTTTAAATAACCAGCCAGAATAGTTCTCCATAACTTTAGAAAGGTTAACTGTTTCTCTAGTACCACTATTTTATTTTAGTTGATGAATTCACAATATTTTTATTTATTATCAGAGGAGAAAATATTATTTTTGGTAATTTTGTGCTTCTGGTATATTTTTACTGCATGTCACGCAGACATCAGTTTATCAGCTGTCAGCACAGCTCTATTCTTTGCTGTATGGTTATACTAACAGGCTGCTGATTATGGCAATAAGTGATGTCCTATCAGAAAACTTTTCACATTTCTTTTGTCATTCGGACTGTCACTTACTAACAAGAAGTAAGTTTTTCTCTAAGTTTCTAAAAACATTTTCCCATTTAGAACATTGTAAGTTTTGAAAAAAATCTATGCAAAATTTGTTTCTGGATTGTTATGTGGGTTTGGGGTTTTTTTTTTATGTTTCTTGCTCATATATGTATTCTGCTTTACTTATATGCTAGAATATTATGTTCTGCATTCTTACAGATATTTGGATTTTTTTTCCTATAAAGAATTAAATACATCATAAAGTTTTTAATTGTTTAAAAAATGATTTTAATACTCAGCAAAGCAATGACTAAACAGTTTTTAAAACTTGGCTTAGAATCCTGACAGATAGTGTGAGGATTATTTCACAATGAAATATCTTGGTTAATATTTACCAAATACTGCATTTCGTAAATGTTAAAAAATGTGTAATATAAAAACTTGCTATTGAAATGCACTATAAAAAGCAGCACCATCTGCTATTCGGAGCTCATTACAACAATCTCTCTGCTAATTTTTGATAGTACATTAAAACTGCTCACGTACAGTGCATGTGGATGTAGTATTCTTAGAAATACATCCCTGTTTAAAGATAGTGCCTTTAAAAGTTATTGGAAATTAATGAAAAAAATAGTTTCGTATTAGGATTTCTCAAAAAGCTTTTGTATGTGCTGTGGAAACGGTTGTTCCCAGCTAGAAGCTGCGTAGAGGCAAGATAATCAGCAAAAGGGAAAAGAAGAGTTCGTCTGAATTAAATAATGTATAAAAAATACAGGTCCGGGTGTGTTAACACATCAGTCTAACACTGTATATCATCTATGATCATCTATGTATCATCGTAGTCAAACACTCCGTATGTGTTTATGAAATGCTGCTCTCCAGATTCCTTGCACAATCAGTACCAGCACTGTAGGTGGCATTAGTGGAAGGGCAGCAGTGCTGCTGCCCTTACAGCAGGGATTGGTCACGATTCTTAGATTAAGCACTTAATTTAAGACTTAACTGTCTTTTAGTAGCTCACAAACAGCGCGTTCAGCTGAGGTGGCTGCTGCGGTAGAAGCCGCTCTGCAGTGGTCGGGGGTGCTCCAGCACTCCGGTTGCTCCCTGTTTCCACATCAGTTCTGCTTTAATCCCAGTGGGACAGGGCAGGCGGCCTCCGAGCCTCTGTTAGCGCTGCTGGTAGTAAGGATCCTGTGAGATACGTTGTGTTTCACAGGGCAGGACAGCACGATACACACGTAAGGGCCTTTGCATTACGCTCTTGTTACACTCCGTGCAGCTTTACCAGGACACAAGAGTTTTCCTTTGTGGGGCTGAACTGATGTGAATGAGAGCAGAGCTCAGAAACACACTTTAACTGAGCATATGGATCCCTAAACTTTTCTACACTAAAAAGGGGTAGAATTCTGCTTGTTCTGCTCCAGCCTTTAGGGGTCTGTATTGCTCTAGAAACTAAAAAGTTACTAGATTCCATTTACCATTGGAGTAAACAGATGCCATGTGCAGTGACTGCGCAAAGGGACCAGATTAATTTTATGTGCTCTGGTTTTGGTTTCCAGAAAGGAACCTTCTGAAAGGGCCTTTCAGAAAGCTTCTCATTGTAGGATGTTTTGGGGTCTTCCCTTCCAATTGTTGAAGCCTCTTAGCTGCGACCTTAAGGCTGTGTTTCTGAATACTGAATATTTACTGAAAACTGAATATTTACTGTAAATTGGTAAAATGTATGCTTCAGATTTTAAACAACGAGGAAGAGTTAGAAAGTGTTTGGGAATATGAGTCCCTTAAGAACCCAATGCTGCTTATTATATAAACTGTTCAGAAAATGCAAAATCCAGTGAATTTATGCTTACTTACCTTCCAGAAATAAAGAAATCATAGTCCCCCTTTTAAAAAGACAGCATCAAGATGCCAAGTTTTTACTGTTTGAATTGGGTACTATTTTAATTTCCCTCATTCTCCCCGAAACCTGCTCAGCATTTGTGCAACACTGTAAAGATGAAAATAACCATATAAACCTTTCACATGAGGAGGACGAGCGTAAGCAGAGCTGCGGTGTCTCCTGTTTTCAGGAGCTAACCTGCAGGGAATGCTGGAACACGAAATGCGGCCGCTGGAGGCAGCGGCAAGGTCACAGGGCCAGGAGGCAGGAACTCTACCTTCTATTCTTGGCTCTGCTGCTGACTTGTTGCCACCCAAGTTTGCTGCAGCGCAAGAGCCTCGTGTGCGAGGTGCAGGATCGGGACACTTACTGGGGGGGAGGATTTAGAGCTCGGTGGGGTGTACGTGCTTAGGGCGGTAATTGCATTTCTGTACTAAGGAGAAAGCCCTTAAATGAAACAAAAAACAATGAAATGAAACTTTAAAAAATACTCTTAATATCTAACTGTATTTTTAATTCTTTTTTTTTCTAATGTAGTTATTGATTTGATATATGTAACCCAGATTCTGTGGATAAGATGTGGCAGTGCATGCTTACGTAATGATAAGCAGTTTAAGAGGCACGTATCTGTAGCCTACGTTTTTAAGTCAGTCTTACTAATGCAGTCTTTCTCCTCTCAAAGGGCCCCCATTCGAACATGAAGAACCGCGACCCTGGCTCCCCCACTCAGGTAAGTGCCGAGCAGCCAAGCAAGAACAAGAATCCCAACATCACGTGGCTCTGCGAGGAGGAACCCTTCAGCGACATAACCACCCCGTCGTACAAAAAGCCTCTCTATGGCATCTCCCACAAGATTACGGAGAAGAAGAACCCCCCGGGCACGGAGCAGTTTGCTTCCTACGATTTGTTTGACAAGATCAACCCCAGCAGCCCCTCGCACCTTCGGACGTTGAACGATCAGCGCAAACGGGACTCCGCCGCCGCCATAGCTGTAACAGCCGCCAACGCGGATTCGGACCCAAATATATATTCTTTGATCCAGAAAATGTTCTACACGCTCAACACCCTCAACTCCAACATGACCCAGCTCCACAGCAAGGTTGACCTCTTGTCCCTGGAGGTGAGCCGGATTAAGAAGCAGGTCAGCCCGGCGGAGCCGGTGGCCGAGTTCAAGCCTCCCCCCGAGTACCAGCTGACTTCTGCGGAGCTCAAGCAGATCATGGACCAGAGCACGTCCGGGGGAGACCTGGCCTGCCGCCTCCTGGTGCAGCTCTTCCCCGAGCTCTTCAGCGACGACGAGTTCAACAGGAACTGCAGCGCGTGCGGCTTCCTCAGCAAGCGCAAGCTCGAGTCCCTGCACCTGCAGCTCATCCGCAACTACGTGGAGGTTTGTTACCCTTCGGTGAAGAACACGGCTGTGTGGCAGGTGGAGTGTTTGCCTCAAGTCAATGATTTTTTCAATAGATTCTGGGCCCAAAGGGAAATGGAGAACAGCCAGCAGAGTGTGCAATCGTCTAGTTTTTATGAGACCGAACAAGTAGACTCTTCTCATTTCATCGAGGACAAGGAGCAGGAAGAAGCTCTGTCCTTGGACAGGAGTGGTGTGATTGCCTCAGATTATGTTCTGGACGCTCAGGATCTCAATGAATTTTTAGATGAAGCCTCTTCCCCCGGGGAGTTTTCTGTTTTTTTGTTGCACAGGTTGTTTCCAGAGCTCTTTGACCACAGAAAATTAGCTGAAAGGTATAGCTGCTACGGAGACTCTGGGAAGCAACTGCTGGATCCTCATCGGCTTCAGATAATCCGCAGGTACACCGAAATTTACTTCCCAGATGTGCAGGAAGAAGAGGCCTGGCTGCAGCAATGTGTCCAGCGAATAAACGATGAGCTTGAAAATATGTATATGGATGGAAGCGAATGTGATCAGATGCGGGATGACTGTTACGATTCCTCTAGTTTACCAGACGATGTGTCAATCATAAAAGTGGAAGACAGTTTTGAATATGAAAAACCCGGCAGGCGCTCAAAAAAAATCTGGCTTGTACCCATAGACTTTGACAAACTCGACTTTCCCCCTCCAGACTTTGATGTTCCTGTCCCCGATTACCTGCTGAACAAAGAACAAATTAAAAATATATATGAGAGCAGCCTTTCCATAGGCAACTTTGCCTCTCGCTTGCTTGTCCTCTTGTTCCCTGAACTATTTACGCACGAAAACCTACGGAAGCAATACAACTGCAGCGGATCCTTAGGCAAGAAGCAGCTCGATCCCACCAGGATTAAATTAATTCGGCACTACGTGCAGATCCTGTACCCGCGGGCCAAGAACGACCGCGTGTGGACGCTGGAGTTCGTGGGGAAGCTGGACGAGCGCTGCCGGCGGCGCGACACGGAGCAGAGGCGCACGTACCAGCAGCAGCGCAAGGTCCACGTGCCGGCGCCCGAGCGCAGGGAGTTCCTCAGCTACGCGCTGAGCGCCGAGAGGTTCAGAGAGGAGTTCGAGGGGCCGCCCCTGCCGCCCGAACGGAGCAGCAAGGATTTTTGCAAGATCCCGCTGGATGAACTCGTCGTTCCGAATCCAGACTTCCCGGTGCCTTCTCTGTATTTGCTGTCGGATAAGGAGGTGAGAGAGATCGTGCAGCAGAGCCTCTCGGTTGGAAACTTTGCCGCCAGGCTCCTCGTAAGACTCTTTCCGGAGCTCTTTACCCCGGAGAACCTCAGACTGCAGTATAACCATTCAGGTGCCTGTAACAAAAAGCAGCTCGATCCCATCAGGCTGCGGCTGATCCGCCACTACGTGGAAGCCGTCTATCCCGTGGAGAAGATGGAGGAGGTGTGGCATTACGAATGTATCCCGAGCATCGACGAGAGGTGCCGGCGCCCCAACAGGAAAAAGTGCGATATCCTCAAGAAGGCAAAGAAAGCGAAAAAGTGATGGGCTCCTTAAATTCCCCAGACTGCGACCACTAAGTTATTGTGAGGATTGCGCGTTGTTTCGGCTGAGGGGCCTGCCGGGAGCCGAGGACACGCGGCGCCCGGGGCGGGACGCACCCAGATGGCTTCGTTCCGACCGTGTGCACTGCATCCGCACGGGCGCTGCAGCGATGGGAAGGGGCTCCCTGCGCTGTACGTGGGCAGAGGTCCTGCAGGTCACCGGGGATGGAGCTGTTGATGACTCATTAAGAACATGAAGTTCACTGGTGCGAGTACATGTATTAATCCTGTATTAGTCCACTCCCCATTTCCGCATCTTCCTTTTTTATCACTTTCTAATTTTTTTTTCTTTTTTTCCTTTTTTAAGTACATTGTTGTGCTCTTCAGGGGCAGTTTTTCATTATACCCTTAGAGACAGGCATTTTAGTTAATTGCGAGTTTGAGGTTTAAACTCCATCTAAATTTACACATTTCATGGGTCGTGAAAGTGCCATGTTCCTTGAAAATCATTGGAATACCAGACTTGGCTTCTACAGTCGTTGCAGCTCTGCGCTACTTTTGTTCGCGCCGCTACGGAGATGCTGACAATAACGCTACCGTGTCCAAAATGGGTCAGAGTGGTGTCATTTCCGTTTTTAGCTGTTACCCGCGTTTTATTTCGTAGCTGAGCACTGGAGCGTGCGAGCTGCAGCTCGCGCAGCGGCGCCCGACCAAGCGCTTTGCGCTCGGGCACCGCGTCCCACCGCGGGGTCTGCACCGGGCCCGCCAAACCCTGCCAAGCAGCAGGGACCACAGAGAAAACAGAAGGAATTGAAGGCCCTGCTGGCCATCCAGATCATGATTCCAGGGGTTCCCAGGGTTAGCAGCTCAGCGGAGGGGCAAGGACACACGACGGTTGTTTTTATGCGACGGAGCAGGTTGTCTCCCCGGGGAGCTGTGGTGATGCGACTGCATTTCTCAGGCGCTGGGATGTGTGAGCTGCCTCCCTTATCCCAGCTGACCTAGGGCAGTTAGAAGGAGTGTGGCAGAGTTGCAGACCTTAGGTGCAGGTGATCAGGTTTGCACCGTTCATATCTTTGCCTGTAACCGAGATCGCCAGGAACCCGCTGTGACTTTGCTCTGTCATTCATTCACTGCAGAGGGCTCCTTAAAAATGACTTTTCTTTCTCTGCTATTGAATATGGTGAGAGAGTCACTTCTAGGTCAGTGAAGTCAGCGCTCGCTTAACACCGTCTCTGGAGAGCCTTGGAGCAGTGTGGGCTTCTCTGTGGTCCCTTTTTGTTGTTTACTTAGATGGGTCAGAGTATCAAATTTTCAGTCAGCTCCAGTGTAATTTTCTATTTTAGCGTTTGTAAGAACGTACAAAATACTTGATATTTTTACGTCAGATTTTTAGAGTTTATTCTTAGAATCATATTGGTCCCTTCTATTAAAAAGCAAAAAAACCCCATTTTTTTTCCTACTGACAAGAATTAGCGAAAACGTATTATGTTGAACCAGGAGTAAATCATAATAGGTAGTAGCGTTTGCTCATTTTCCCCATATTCTAGCAACATTCTCAAAGAATGTATTGAAGGAGGTCATGAATGTACTAAATAATAAGCTGATACTGTTTAAATCCACTTAAATATTTCGTGTAGGCTTAAATAATAACAGACCATGCACAAAATGAATATCGGAGCAAAAATGGCTATAATAAAATGCGAACATGTTACCAAAGATAAAGAACCGAACCACGTCTACATCTTATCTTTCATTTTAGTGCATAAATTTAGCAACTTGAATGTATCTGAAACGTAGACTTTTGGTAATTGTATGCTACCTAGCACCTCTGTGATCTCGTTTTTACATGCACTTTTATCGGAGATGTAAACTGACAGAAAAATATTAACAGCCTCTTAGTTGGGTGTTGCAAGTGGCTGACCAGAAGGTAAGAATCGTGAAGTGCAGCTTTCCTCTATAATCCACTCTTACTCATCTTAGTGTCCAGTGTGCTTTACAGCTAAGGGATGCTAAAGCACCCTGAGGATCGCAGTGTGTATCGTCACCCTTCTGTACCATTGGCAGGTGCTACGTTTGGGACATACTGGCTCTTACTGCAGCTGGTGACATTTTGCAATATTTTGAATTACCCTCTCTTGATAGGTCAAGAAAAATCAGTCTCTTCCTATTACTAAGTAGTGAAAAAATGATTTTCACCTTTTTAAACTGACATTTTCAAAATGGATGTGGAAAGATCCTCATTATTTTTTTTCTCTTAATTTCTAATAACTGTGTACATTCCTTTTATCTCACTCTCCACAAGCCTTTCATGATTCTTGTTTGATTGTATGTTTTATGACTGATGGAAAGAAAATACAGGCATATGAGCAGCGACCTAGCTCCTAAAGAAAGCTCTTCCAGTGCACCTGAAGTCCAGCCACTTCATCCAGTTTGTCCGCCTTGTAAATAAAATTAAAGGTATATTATTTTCATACAAGAGCAATGTTGTCTGGTGATTGCTTGAGTGGAGTGACACAAGCAGTGAGCTTTTTCCTAGGAAGTGTGGTTTCGAGGTGACCTTTGCCAGTCAGTCTGAATACATGAAGGAAAATACCCTCGTTTCTTGGGACCATTTAGAAAAAAAAATATATTTTTTGCAGTAGTCTCCTTAAAGGAACAAACTCGCCCTTCTGAAAGCGAGGCGAAGAGGGGACGGTTGCTGGAGTCTACCTGGAGATGTGGAGCATGTGTAACCCTATGCACACCGATGGACGTTACTTACCAGGTCAATACACCCTGTTAAGGTGAATACAGAGTGTCTATATCTGCTCTTTATAACTTAATTATATTACCTATGATTCGCATCGAATAACTGGCTGCTCACAGCCCCCTAAAAGAAGCAGTACAATGTATTTGAGCCTGTATTTTTGACTGTCCACTTCCCCCAAGTTGAAGGGCTTCTTGGGAGCGCTGTGAGAGCTGCCCGGGGGCGCTCGGGGGGCAGAGGACAGGTGAGTTACAGGGCACAGCCTCCCTTAGGAAGCCGGCTCCCCTAGCAGCCGCACACGCAGCCACAGCTTTCCACACAAGAGCAAAACCTCTGCGTGAAGCCAACCGCCCTCTGTGCTCATGCATCCGCTGCCGAGGTGTTTGGAGCTCCTGGAAATGGTTGCATCATTTCTCATTTTCTAAGTGCCAATGATCTGTACCTAGATACATCTTGAGTGAATCCTCCACTTGTCTCTTTTTGGTTGTTGTTTGGTGTTCACGTTACAGGCTAGCGCAGTGAGAATCAGCCCAAAGGTGCAGCGGGGGCTGGTTTTACCTTGAAAGTAAAACCTTGATTCTGGAAGAACAAAGAGCATGGAAACAACAGGCAGGTTTTACTGGTGATTATTTGGTGACTTATTTGTTTGTTTATGTTTTGTTTCATTGATTAAATGGATGTGAAGCAGCTGAAAACGTCACTGCGCCTTAAGCTTGCCTGTGGTGAGGAGGCAGCTCGAGCTGACAGGAGCTTTTACTTATGCAGGTGACTGCACTTGAAATCTGTGGGAAAAGGCGCAGGGTGGATTCAGGCTGTTTTTTTTATTTTTCTTTCCCCTGAGTAAATTAAAGAAAGTCCATCAGAGTCTTCAAACCAATGTATTTACCTCCTTGGTTTGCCTTGCTGTTTTTTCTCCGTTATTATTGGAGCCAATGTAGTCAGATTTCCGGTGAAGATTCTGGGGGGAAAAAAAATGTTTTAAATGTGTGTTGTTTGAAATGCAAAGCTGAAATCACGAAAATTTCTTCCCTTTCTTAATTCCCCACAAGGAGCATGGAAATCCTCCTCTTTATGCTTTCCTTCCTACGTAATTCCTTCTCATAGTAAATAGGAAGATAAATTTCTCATTCCCACAGTGCCTTTCAACCCTTCATTTTTACCCCCTCCATTATAAAGTCCATTTGCCTAAACTTCTCACCAGTAGTAATAGCCTTAATTCCTTACAAAAATAAAATAATTTAATAGTAAGATACTTACAGGCATCTTTGTCACAGCTCCTGTAAATGCTGTTTGGAGGTGTCCGTGAGCAGGGAATGGGGCAGTGACGGCCCCTCGGGTGCGGGAGCAGCCCGTTGCTGGCGGTTCAGCTCTGCACTGCTGCTGTGTTTGCTGACCACAGGCAGCTCCGGCATCACCCGCGGCCAGGGAGGGCAGGACGTGGTGGACCTGCAGGTAGGTTTAGGTACGTTCTCCCTGCAAGCCTGCCTATGTATCCCATACCAAAGTCTTGACTGTAAAGGTCGAGTAACAGGTGAAGCAGACTGTTGTGGGTCTCGCTGCAGCCCTTTCAATGCTGAACCTGCAGCGGGTTTTCTCACCCCACATCGTAGGATCCTGGGGAAGTTTTCCTTTCTTTTCCCACTCTGGGCTGGCCTCACTGGTGGGTCAACACTGTAAGCCTTATAGGTGCCTGCTCCCACCTTTGCTTTTTTGTGCAGGGGGCTTTGCTGGCTCTTATCCCTCGGAGAGGGCCAGCTCTCTGTAGGAAGCACTTGCCTGCCGAACTTCCTAATGAGCTTTCCTGGGAGCTCAGAGCCAAGGGTTTGGCTTGACGTTGGATTTGGGTTCTGGGCAAGAATAACGAGGAATAAGCCTCCTTCCGCTGCTTCCTGTGCCAAACGTTTTGAACGAGGAGATTTCCCCTACCTTCTACTGGAATGTGCTGTTGTCCTGCTTACTAGAGCAGGCCCTTCCAGAGGCCGCCTTCCACGCCACCATGCTGGGCCCAAGCGGTTCCTGCTGCGGGCGGATGCGGCGCCACCACGGTGTGTCCCACGGAGCCCCTGCCACGAAGGGGACAGCGGTTTCCCAGGCCAGAGCTGCTCCGTGTGCCTGGGCTCCTGGGTGGAAGCAGCCCGTGTGCGTGTCCTTGGAGCCACGCGGCACGAGCCGCTTCCCAGCAGCGCTGCCTGATCTTTGCTCGGAGCTCTATGGCACCGAAGCAGCGAATATCCTCACACCTGCCAGCCCAAACGGGCATCGGACGGAGGCTGAGACTTGGGCTCCTTGTGCGCAATCTGACAATAAGGACCAGCACTACAGCCCGCTTGCGCTTGTGACGGCGGAGAGCATCCTGCCTTCCCTCCCCGTCACGGGTTCCTGCCGCAAACAGGGCCTGTTTGTGCCGCTGCTGGAACAACTGGTACCGCTAACCAGGATCCAAACAGGAATTAAAAAAAAAAAAAAAATTTATAAAATCATCATTTTACATAAGTATTTTCTGAGTCTTGAGATAAAGCCAAGAAGTTTATCCTGCTTATGATGACAACTTTGATGTTACTTAACATAAAAGGACAGCAATTAAACAGTGATCAAATTAGCCTTTATTCAATCATTTTATATAACCTCTGTTTGGCGAAACGCCCTGGAAATGTAGAAGTTGGGTCTTGTCTGCAGCAAGGCCACGGAACAGAACTACTGGCAAGAGGCACAGGCTGGGCACACAACACTAGCGCGAGCCCTTAGGAAGGGCACCCTCCTCTTGTTTAACCAAAATCCGCACTTAACAACAAACGACAGGCTCTTCTACAAAGAAAGTCTCATGCCGGCACGTGCAAGCTCCTGTTACTTAAGCACATCCTGTTTGGGCACTTTTAAGTTCTTCCAGCGCCTCAGAATTACCTTGTATTTCTCACTCTCAGTCTTGTCAGATACTTTTTTTAGGACAACACGCATAACGACAGCAGTTCCCGTTTCCTTGTCTTCCCCTACCAGAAGATCCAGCGTGTCACCAATTTTCACCTGCAAAGAGAGAGTGGAGACGGGCGATGTCCCGTGCTGTGCGGGGAGAGCAGCCTGCCGCCGGCTCCGGGCCACTCCGAAGGGAGCGGGATTGGGATTGGGATTGGGGCTCCCAGTGCGTGGTCCCTGCCGGCCCACAGGGAACCCACGTCGCTCCCCGCAGAAGCAGGGGGTTCTGCCTCCCCAGGCACCTGCCAAGAGCCGCTCGGCGGCGCCCCCACCCGCCAGCAGCCAGAAGGGGCCTCGGCTGCTCTCTCACACGCTGGTACCAGTATTACCATTTAAAAAGTCTTACAGTTCTACTTTTCTTCCACAGTTTTTCTCCATTCAGCCTGAGTTCATTGTTGTAGAACGCATCTTCTACTTTGCTGAAGGAAAACAAGGTTTTATTGCGTTTGCAGCGCGCAGCAAAGCGAGAACGCGTTTGTTTATGCACACCCAAGAACCCTGCTCACGTGCGGGACACGCTTCCCCTGTCTGATTGTGCAGGGAGGACACGTTCACTTTAGGACGGGACAGACCTGAACTGGAAGCAAAGCCACAGCTATTAAATGCAACAATTCACTGTGGTCCTTCTACGGCACAGCTGCAAGCAGTAAAAATCTGTTTCTAAAGACTTGCCTCCTAAATATCCAACAGATAATGTCCCCTCTCCTGCACCAGTGTGGAATCATGTTTTAAGGATTAAGCAGCACTGTTACTATGTTGTAACATAAAGTTTCTGTGGGTTGCACTAGATTATACATCGTGATACATTTTCAGAGTGCACCTATATCTGGTTGAGCTGGTATGTTAAGTTTATACCTCACCTGTTTCTACAGCCATTTAACAGCACATTATTTTATCCTCTGAGCATAGATTTTTTGTACTACTACTTACAGTACTGTATTTTTTTAATTTAAATAGATAATTGCATAGATAAATGCAGCCTTAGAAATACTGTGGATGGTGATGAGAGCTGAAACAGGAAGCCTCGGGTAGAGAAGGTGAAACAAATAAGCACACCCCACACGTGCAAAACATACACCTCAAACATTACACACAAACATATCCCCAAGCTGTTATTATGTAGTCAAAAAAGCCACCCCAGAACACGAGCACAGAGCTATTCCAGCAAGGAAAGGGGTAACTCCGAGCTGCAGGCCACACTGCTCACCTGCCGGCTAACACGCTTCCTCCGTACTTACTTTCTTGCAATGTCTAGTCCGGATTTCATGATTACATCGTATCGCAGAGACTGCACTACTTTCTCGAGATCCTTGTAATTTTTCACTATGTCGGGGTCATCATCCAATTCCTCCTCTGCCTCGCTCTCCTCTTCCTCCTCCTCCTCCTCCTCCTCCTCCTCCTGCTGCAGTGTCTGTTTATTCCTTTTGGAGCTCTTGCTGCTTTTGTTCCGCAGAGTCAGCACGGAGCTCCGCTCTGGAGAGAGCCTCACCGCGCTCAGTCCGGCCGGGGAGGCGCTGGGGAAGCCGAAGGAGCCGCCGGCGCGCGCCTGGCAGCTGCCCTGCACACTCCTCCTCCACGCAGGGCACAGTCCGCGCGGGGGGAGCCTCCGCCACAGCCCAAAGCAGCCGGGCAGTTTCCTGAGAGCAGCGACGGGGAGCCTGAGGCCGGTCATGGCATAGCCTGGAACACACGGGGCTGCTCTGCGCGGCGGCTCGGGCGTCCGCAGGCCCCAACGCCCCCGTCCTGCCCGGCTCCGTCCCACGGTTAAACTCGCGTGCGGGGCAGACTGACGGAGCCCCGGGCACAGCGGGGCGGCCGAGCGGGAGGCCTCCCCGCGAGGGCGCGTGGCCAGGCACCAGTGCGCTTGGCGTTAGCGGCACGGGACGCGTCCCTCACGGAGGGCCAGAGCCACGGCGCCAGGCGCGGAGAAGGGAAGAGATACGTGTGTGTGTGTGTGTGTGTGTGTGCATATACATAAACACATATACGTTTGTACTATGGCACTGAGGCCGGCCTGGCTCTTGGCGGAGCCGGGGCGGGGAGCGCAGCGGAGCCACGCGCCGCTTCCCAGCGAGCGG
>VZSG01000244.1:962396-980409 GCA_013398315.1 Nothoprocta pentlandii | reverse complement strand
GCCCCGGCTCCCCGCGGCGGAGGATGAGGAGGGTGGCTGCCGAGCCGGACGCCTCCGTGTCCTCCCTGTTGTGCGGAGCGCGGTGCGAGCCCGGCCCCGTCGCCGCAGGGCTCGCCCGGCAGCGCGAGCAGAGCCCGCGGCTCCGTGTGCAGCGGCACCGGGCCGGCACCGGCCCCGCTGCCCCCCTGACCTGCACCCGCAGCTTCGGAAGGGACCCCGCGTTACTCCCTGGTCTCCTCACCTGCGTTCGCTCGGCTGTGGGGTGCCGAGGGACCCCAGTGCCACACGGGTCTCCTTGTCACCGCGGGCCACCAAATCCCTCCCCGAAATGTCTGTTCCAGCGGCGGGAGCCCCTGGCAGCTCCCAGCCTGGCTCCGGCAACACTTCATTTATGTGTTTTTATGACCAAAAAAAATGCAAAAATGAAAATAACGCTTATTACTCCTATTTTAATTGCAATCAAATCGTTAAGCCTGTGTAAAGAGCAAAGTCCGTCTTAAATTCTCCTCCCCGTTTACCATTAGATGGCAGTAAATAGCTCCCGCTCAGGCTGGGCTCGCAGGAGCTTCCTGCAGGAAAACAAGGCAGCAAACACGCAAAAAGTACGCGAGCTTCTGGACGGCGACGCTCGGTGGGATGCTGGGATGCTTCTTGTTTGTTTGCTTCGTTTTCAAAATTCCAAACTGTATGACACCACAGCAACATAGGGCAAAATGTTGGCTTTGCCAAGAGGGTGGTGCTCCATGAGGCTTCTTGGAGTGACAAATAGTCCAACCAAGATGTGCTCTCCTTCTCATAGTTACTGTCATGTCATTCTTCATTATTTTTCCCCCAGTGGAGTCTTACCCTATCTAGAGAGTTCAATTCCTCTCCTATTTATGATTTTCATTTTGCGTATTTTGATATACTCCCTGTGACATTCACTGTCCTTGTGACCAGTCTCACAAGGAGACTAGAGTCTCAAGAACATTTGACCTCTGCCTTGGACTCGTTGATCAGGAATCCCTTTCCCTCTCTTCTGCTTCTCTTTTTGGGAGCTCTGTTTCTCTGGAAGGTCAGTCAGGGACGGCAGCAGCCCCGTGCCTGCTCGCTGCTGCGGCCGTGCCAGCCAGGGGCACCACGTTGTCATTCCAGCCCTGCAGGAGCTACAACCCTGACCCCCTAAATTCCACATCTCACCACGCCAGAGCTTCAGCGCTGCCTTTCCGGAGCCAGACGCCCTTTAGGAGACGCTACTCGTTTCCAGGTGCCCGCTGAGGTGACTCAACCACCTTCTCCGGCGTTATTCCCGTCTGGGGAAGCAGAGTGTCCCCTCATGGGCAGTGTCACCTCTGTTAAAGCTGCCCATGCGCATTTGGATAACGAGCTACCTCCTCCCCAGGGCCAGCTCATCTCTTCCAGTAATCCGTGCCCCTTTTGACCTTGGAGATGTTTTTATTTTCTTCGCCTCTAGTCCAAAGGCAATTTGTCTTGTTTGCTGCTTACATCCGATCAGAACGTAACCTTTTCTGAAAGAGAAGAAACCCTTTGCTGAAGTGACCGAGGCCTCATGGAGCTCATTCAAATAATGAGCTAAATCTCCCACATGATCTATAACCTCTTCTTAAACGTTACAGATAGATAACAAATACAAAGGTGAGCTGCTTGAGCTTCAGCTCTTGTTTTATATTTCTTTAAACGATGGAGATGCAGCCACTAAAGTAACATTTTTTATTTGTGCATCCTTTTCAGTATCTCAGTGATTTTGCTTACATCTGTAGTGGAAAGCCGTGTTGAGCCCTAACCAGAAAGAAGATGGTAACGGGCAGGGCAGACTGCTCTGACCAGCACTAAAGAACCTGATAGAGGCCCCCCAATATGTCAGAATAGTGACCCACCAAGGCCCAAAATTAATAACTTTCTTGATGGAGAAAATCAGGGCAAAGAGCTTCCTGCAGTCAGCCTGGGCCGGATTCAGCCCAGCTGTGAAAGGCTCCAACACCTCTGCTGCTAATCCCTGAACCTCCCAGTCCAGGAGAGGTTTACAGTTAGACTCATTTTTTCATTTACTCTCTCTTGTTGATATTTTTTTCATTTACTCTCTCTTATTTGCCAGTTATCTAAAATACAGTGACTTCCACGTAGGAAAAGTTAACATGCTGTTTTCCAAGGCAGGCTAAAGACCTTCAGTCCTTCTGCAGTGAACAAGCTTAATTAGTGTGAATTATTTGTTTACTTCTGTGTTTATTTCAAATTAATTGTTTTGCCGTTTAGAATATAATGTCCTCTTCTCTAACTGATAGTAACTAATTCAAGATATATGCTTGCAAGGCTAACACAATTAATTTCCAATGAAGGAATATAGATTGTTCCTCCATCTGCATTCAGTTACAGATTTCTCTCTCTCTTCTTCTTTTTTTTTTTTATTTTTTCCCTGTGTTTTTAAGAGCAGAAAAGGCTGCTCAGAGCAGTGCAGTTTCCCCCGTGGTCAAGGGACAAAGCTCTCTTCATTGGCATTTATAAACATGCTGCATTAAGAACGAGAAATGCATCTCCACACTTCTGTACCCCCTTGATGTAATTAAAGGTGTAATTGGGATGGATGGAATATCATAGATAAGCAGATTGTTGGGCTTGAGGCCACCTCGTTCTTTCACAGTGTCCAGAGGTGTAAAAGAAAGTGCATGAACACACAGAGGGAGGCCTGGATGGTCTGTCTTCCATGCCAGGATCTCTTTGCCATCCTTACTACTTAAACTCTGGATATTCTCACTGCTAGAAGACCAGTCCTTCTCCGTGTCGTGCCTCATGGTATCCTGTAGCTGTGAGTTCACCATCTCAGAGATACATGAAGTCCTAGCAGTCTTAATGATCCGTGATATGTGTATTTTAGCAGTCTACCTTTTCAACTCCTTGACTGTTCCCTTTTTATCCTAATATGAAATGGCAAGAGCTGATGACCTACCTTCGAGATGTTGTTCATCTATATGTTCTTGTTCATCACTTAATCACATTTGTTCTTATTTCATCTTCAACAACAACAGCTCCAACTCTTTCAGTTCCTGTTTGTGAGAATTCTCCATGCTTCGTATCATTCTCATTATCTCATTCTCTTCCTGCCTCTCCCATAACCAAAACAGAATTTACCCAGAAAAGGTCACAGAACAGTAAGCCTTTCAGGATGAAAGACTAGGCAATTAGACTATTTCAATCAAGAAGTAAGAGCAGAAATTAATTCTAAAACTAACTATTCCTTAAGGCAACCTCCTTTTTTATATAAAAAACCCTTTTTATAACTATGGGTGAAAATCTGCCCTGCCAGCAGCAAAAGAAGGTAGTAATTAAATATAAAAAGTAAGCAAACAATAACAAACAGAAAAGGAGAATAGAAGAATATTAGATTCAAGTTGCTTGTTGCGATTTTGCGTATGTCCTAAGAGAAGATAAAGACATCCACTGTTATCAGAGAAAATGCTTGGTAGGCATTACTAAAGGGAAAAAAAAAAGTGAAATATGTCACGGATAAAAAGAAGTCCTAAAAGGT
This sequence comes from Nothoprocta pentlandii, assembly GCA_013398315.1. Lineage (NCBI taxonomy): Eukaryota > Metazoa > Chordata > Aves > Tinamiformes > Tinamidae > Nothoprocta > Nothoprocta pentlandii. Next base: position 976,886 of record VZSG01000244.1, on the reverse strand, counting down.
CACATACAAATGATGATGGATAATTGGGTGGGTGATGGGTAAATGATGATTAATAAGGATACAGAGATTTTCAATGAACATTTTTTACAGATTTTTTTTTTTTTTTAAGAAACAGAATGAAATGCTAGCGTAACATCAGGATAACTAACTGATTTTTAGCCCACTGGTAACTGAACTGATGATACCATATCAAGGACAGAAACCACAGGCTTTCAGAGATAGCACTCGAGATGGTGAGAAGAATTTTGCTCCACTAATTATAATTAGTTATAAATCATACAATGCTAGGGAAATTCACGGAGCCCGTAAAGTGCTAGCATTGCATTCATGTTTAAAAAATACATCAAGATAATCTCAAAATTGCATCCGACCACAAATATTATGAGGCTGCTTCTGCTAAAACAATACATTTATTTCCAAGCTGCATGAACAGAATTGCTGTAAGCGGAATTCTCAGCTGGAGTAGAGAGAGTGTGGACAAAATAGAGTATGGACAAAATGATATAATGGAGTTGAAGACAGACTGGAGAGAGCACAATGAAAAGGAATAAAAATGCAAAGAGGTTTAGGAAACCTATGAAAAAGGGTTGAAAGAACTGGACCTGTTCCACAAAATGAGGGAAAAAATGTAGTGGCAAATATCTGAGTTAAGCTGCTGGAGCCTGATGACAGTGAGGGATGTAGGTGCTTCCAGGGTGAGAGTCCTCTGCTTCAGGTGACTGTATTAGAACAACGTCTCATAGTCTATAGACCCGTTATCTGCTATGAAGTGTCATGGATTAAAGGAAAGCTGCTGCGGTTTTGGCACATATCATGCCAGCCTGGCAATCCCGAGTAATTCCTGGTCATGATTCAGGGGCTGGCCCAGGCCACCGACAGCAACAGTGAGGCTGGATTCACTCCTCCTCTTCTGGAGGCTAAGACAGTTTAACAATGTGGATGCGCCAAGACCTACTGGCCGGCCTCAAGGCCAAAGCAACAGTCTCTGCTGCCGCTTAATTTGTTTGTGTTCATGTAGCCCAAGGGTTGGGTTGACTCGGGGAGAAAGGTGCCCCTTCGAGCACAGCTGATGCCCTCCCAAACGGTACTCGCTGACACCGGTCCTTAAAGTTAGCCTGGAAGTCACAAGATCAATTGGTATCAAAGCAGCAATCCATACACATTTCTACTTGAGTGTCTCCTTCTGGAACCATAATCTCGCTTCTCCTTAAACTTCCATCATCATCATCCCAAGCCCAGGAATCATGGTTTTGCTCTCTTCCACAACCATGTAGCCATAATTGAGCAGCCTGATGCTTTTTGCATCAGATAGATAGGAAAGAAACCATTTCTCCTTCAAAACCTGGCATTAGAAATTTCACAGGCTTGTCTAAGAGATTTAGGACCATAGGATCTCAAAATATTTAATGTAGGTAGCACAACTCTGACAGCTGAAGAGCAAGGACAAGTGGTTAAGCCAAGAGTAGTTCTCAGGAATTGCCCTCAGTGATCTGGCTACACTTATTTTGTCTGACTTTAAATACATTATATTAATTTATATTAATATACAGCTTGTCCAAATTTAAATATATTACTTATTAGTCTCTGAGATGACTTCCGAGAAACCTGTTTCCTTTTATAGATGACTATTTTTCATTCTCATCATTTTAGCTGAACTTGTTTGCTAGTACATTATACAAAGCAGCGTAATTTTCGCTTCTGATCACTAGATTGAAGGTTATGTCTACTGCAAACTCAGCTTAAAAGTTACCATTGGCATATACAGATAAGCCTATATTTCATCTGAGAGACTGAAAGAGCTTTATCTCTTTTTCCTAATCTCTTCTCTTCTCTTCTCTTCTCTTCTCTTCTCTTCTCTTCTCTTCTCTTCTCTTCTCTTCTCTTCTCTTCTCTTCTCTTCTTTTTCACAGTGCTATTCATTTAAGCGGTGCTGAGGACTATTCTGTCTTACAGAGGCAAGGGAAGCAGCACATTGGTGATTTAGCAGAAATCCTCAATATTTCACAGCATTCCAGAAGCCCCTATGGCACGCTGACAGCAAAGGGACTTGGTTGTCTGAGGGAAAATGCCTCCCTTTAGACTGGCTCCAAAACCAGAGCGCCTTGTGGCCACCAGATAGCAGTGCTTCCCTGCATACGGCCCCAAACCCGGCTGCAGTGCTTCTCAGCAGGGTAGAAAACCCCTGTTGTGGGCCCTGCTCGCCCTCTCGCTCGGCCACGGCTTTTATAGGGGCTTCGCTGTAGATTTTGGTTGAAAAAAGGAAAGATTTTGGAGTTAATGATGACTTACTCATGCAGGAGGGGTCGAGATTGCTGCAACTTTCCTGAATGGGGAGAGGTGGTTGCAGAAATATGATGGATTGCAGGATAATGGATTGTTACAGTTGCCATTTCCAATGACAGCAATTTCAAAGAAAACCTTGGTCTTTTAATATTTTTAGTGTTTCTCCCTTGCTGTCAATGGATGCCCTTATTTGCCATTAGTGTTTCAGAAATATTTCAGAAAGGCTAATTTTGGGGTCTCAAAACATAAACCTAACACAGTTAGTTATATGGTTTCAGTAATGTATAATTTCTGCCAGCTATTTCAGAATCTCTGCATTTCTCTTCACTTAAAAAGCTGTTAACAGGAGAGACTGTATAATATTTTCAGTAAAAAAAAAAGTGCCCATTCCTCCCTAGAGTTAATTAAAATGCCAGCAGTGCAATAGATGGTATAATAACGATTTTAATGCAATGTACATCTGCTTATGGGAACCTGCTGCTCCCGTGTGTTTTACCGAGGTAGCTCCAGAGCTGGGGCGGGATACGCAGAGCAAAGGGACAGTTTATTACTCCTTGACTTCCCGCGATCCCAGCTTTGCCCTAGGGAACGTCCCGGGCGCTCCGAGGTGCGGAGGGGATGCCTGGGGCCGGGCACGGGCGGCCTGTCCCGCGGCGCCGTCGCGGGGGAATTAAACGCGCGCGCCGTTGGGGCTGCGCCGGTGCCACGAGCGGGCCCGGCGGGCGCGGAGCGGGGCGCGCAGGGGCGGAGGGGCCGGGCAGGAGCGGGAGGAGCGGGAGGAGCGGGAGGAGCGGGAGGCGGGACGCGGCGGCCGCGATAAAAGGCGCGCGCGGCGCGGGGCCGCGTGTCCTGCCCGCCCGCACTCGCAGCGGCGGCAGCAGCGGCGGCGGGGCCGGAGCGCAGCGCAGAGCAGCGCAGAGCGGCGACAGCGACAGGGACCGCACGGGCCATGGGGACGGCGCTGGCGGCGCGGCTCGGCCTGGGGCTCCTGCTCCTCGCGCTCCTCGTCCCCACGCGGGTGAGTCGCGGGTGGGTGGCGGGGTGTGTGTGGATGCGGGTGGCGCCGAGCCCGCCTTTGTTCCCCCGCGGTTTCGGGAGCGGGTTTTGCGCGCCTCTCCGCGCCGCCCCCTCGGGGGCGCCTGGGCAGGGCGGCCCGCGGGTGCGCGCTGAGCCCTGCGCGGGGTCCCGCGGCCGGGAGCTGCCGCCTCTCCCGAGGGAAGAGCGGGAGGGAGGCCGCCCCGCACCCCCCCGCGCCGCTTTTGAGCCCCAGCCGCCGGGCTTGCCACACTGGGAACCCTCAGAAATAACCGGGGGGAAATGAGAGCCGCGGGAGAGCCGCGCTTAAAAACAGCGTGCCTGGGACCGCTTCCCGTATCCATCTTGTAGGATACTAACTCTGCAGTCCGCTGCTGGGCTTTGTCTCGCTGGTTGCGACAAAAACTTCTACGCAGGGATTTTATTTCGTTTATTTCTTTGAATCCTGCAGTCCTTGATTGCTTTCAGTATAATCCCAGTTGCCAAAAATGCTGGCTACCAAAGCTTCCCTCCTGGGGGGCTTTCTATGATCTACATTTTTGCAGTGGAAAATGCTCATGCAATATTAGTATAAATTTAATATGGCTTCAGCGTTGAGGGACTGTGGGTTTTTTTGTGTGTGTGTGTTCTTGGTAGCACAAGAAAAATGAGGCCATGAGGACATTTTAGTGGAGAAGATTATTTATTAGTGGCTCTTTTTTTTATTAAAAAAAAAAAAGTCATTTTAACTTAAACTAGCTCTGCCACAAAATATTTAACTTAACGGGGCTTGTGTAAGGCAAGCTGGTGCCGTGGAGCTGGAGTCGGGCTCGCTAAACTGCCTGGTTGCAGGCACGGGAGGTAGCAGGCAGGAGCAGCTACAGGATTCTTTGCTTTTCACCCCCTTTCATCACCTGCCCATTTACTGGAAGGGAAAGAAAAACCCCTTGCTTAGCTCTGAAACTTCTCCTGCGTGTGCGTAGGAAGTAACTTGAAGCACAGGTTGAGTCGGGATCAAATTGTTCTGCTCGGCTCCTCTGGCCAGAATTGTGGGAGGGAGGAAATGTACTTTGGCGTTTCTTTTTTTTTGCTTTCTGACAGCATCAATCATTTATTTGCTAATATTGTGCTCTTTTTATTGTTTTCTTTTTAAAGCTCAGCATGCCAAAGCTAATAGGCTATGATTTAATCAGTGTAGTTTTATTGTTTTCTTAAGTTCTACTCTTGCCTTCCAGAAAAGCAAGATAAGAGACTAGGGAGGCTGAAATACCAAGTCCATTTATATTAACCCTACCACAGCTTTAAACAAATTCCAACCCCAGGCCAGGGGATGGCCCATCCATAGACTCTCCCCTATCACTTCCTCATATTTTTCATTTCAATTAATCTGCAAAGAGAATGAATTCATGCAGCTGCCTAAATTTTTAAGAGTTTTGTCTTTTGATCCTTTCTTTATATTTTACTTCTTTGTGTGACGCTTTTGACTGGAACCTATTTCTCTATTCTACTTTACTTTTTTATTTTATTTTATTTTTTTGGTGCAGAGCTTTGATAAAGTGACAGTGATGCAACAGTAGTGGCAGCTTAGAAATATTAGATCTATTTCTTAAGTTCCATCCGTGGAGTTTAAAGTGCCGTTAGGTGCAGGGTGAGAGGCACGAGCAGTTGCCCATGCGTGTTGTGCCTGAGCAGTGTCATGAGTGGTGCTGCACATCGTCCACTACTACTGGGTTACTGGTTCCCATCAATAATTTATTTTTCTGCCTTTTTTTGCACGTTCTAGATTTACTGCGACCGCAATGGAACAAGTCCAACACCTTCAAGCAACTCCTCGGCAGGTTCCACTTCTCTGTCAGCTGTCGTAAATTCACTGAACAATACCGCCCTTCAGGGACATGGAAATTCCCCTCACTCAGCCACAAGCCTCCTTTTCGCTCTCTCCATTTCTCTCCTGTATCTTTGCTGTTAAGAGACTCTGGCAGGGAAGCAGCTCCCACTCCCCACCCCGGTTCCCCAGCCACCCGAGACGGCTCCATCTCGAGCCCAGCATGAAACCGCCTCAGCCCAAACTCCGCATCAAGCCGCCTTGGTTCCGCTCCATCCTCTGATTAGCACCAGGCAAGCACTCAGTATTCCCACCTTCCAAAGCTGAGCAGCAAGAAGAGCCTTTGGCTGACCACGGCACGGAGGTAAATGGCAAGCTCTCCCCGCAGACCACCTGGAATTGCAAATACAGGGTGGAAGGAAGCAAAGAGAGACGGTCTTGACAACCCCCGATCTAAAGCTGAGAAGAAGCTCCACCAAAAAAAACCCTAAGGGGTTTACCTATCACTTAGAGAGAGGTTGACTTGAAGAGGTTGTATTTTCCGTCTAAATTCATTAAAGTCACCAAGCTCGTAGAAGCACTAGAAAGAGCAGCAAAGCTCATAATGTTCTGTTTGTCACACAGCCCATATGGTTACGACTTACCCGTGGTAGGAATGTATGCAAAAGAAACTTAAGCAACACTGAAAAAGGTTTCTTCTACATCTTTTTTTTTTGTATGATGCTGTTGTAAAGATAAAACAGCAAATTCTTTTTTAAGACTTCTCTCATTTAACTTCTAAGTCCTAATCAAATGCCTAGTCAAATGAGTCTTAAAATGGTAAGAAATCAACCATTTTCATAAGAGCTGGTTTATTTACTGTGGGGCTTTGGATTTGACATTTTACTTCAATAGTTTCTATATTGAACCATACGTGCCAGAGGAAGGAGGTGCGGAAGTGTTGGGGAAAGATCCAGGAGCTTTTTGTAAGCGAAGCTCACATCAAATAAAGTCAAGAGATAAACATCTCCTCTCCCCGCTATTTCTCCTCCCAAATTCCAGAAGCTGCATAAGCCCTTTAGGATTTATGGAATCTCTTGAGTAATGTTCTAGTGTTGGGGGGTTTCTTTTTCTCTCCCCCTCCACAAAGTGAATAACTTACTGTTTGTTTTGAAGAGTTTTAATTGTGATGGGTTTACTTTAAACACTGGCTAATACTGGTGGTAGGGAGGAGGAATGGGGAGAGGACAGAAAAATGCCAAAATAAAAGAAATTAAGTAATCAGGTGTTTGGACTGTAAAGACTAGAGTCTTAATTTAATCACTCAATTGAAAAGTTACCTATATAAATACTACTTTAAAAAAGATTTTTTCTGAATCAAAATTACTACACTTGCACAGAGAAGACTTTAGCAGCTGGTGCTTGCTCTAAGCAAGAGCTTTGAGGACTACCTTGTTCAACTACCTTGATTATGATACCTTGTCAGAAATAATAAAAAATAATGTTGGTATGATCAAATGTGAGTCTATATGATCATATCATTCTCCATGTAGATATATATCTCATTATAAAATGTCAGACATAAGTGATTACTCTAATTTTTTGTTTTTAATCCAAATCTGCCTTTCAGTGACATTTCCGCCACCCCAGAATCTCCTCTATTAATAGCAAACTAACACAAATCCATGTCTGTGAGTATGTATGGACACTTCCTTATGCTTATCTTTTGTATCCAGTACAATGTTAATGATTGTATTTTTGTGTTTGTGTAATTATGCTTTGATTTATTAGCTACTGATTTTTCTTTGGGCAAGAACTGTAAATAAAACAGTGGACAGGCAGTGCGTTCTGGATGCACTTCCCGAAACCTCTACAGAAACCTGTAACTTGCCTGCATAAAATGAATGAACTGTTAAGCAAGACCATACATGTGATTAAAAACCTCAAGGTCTGGAAATGCTGAAGTGTAATTAGTTTTATTTCCCCCTGTAAGGTCTAGTAACGTTGCAAGTTGGGGTTCTCTTCCGAAATCAGTTAAGGAATGAGATTTCATTAACAGCTCTGGCAACTGTACTAAGTTTTCCCTATTTATTACAGCCTCTTCCCTTTCCTAGGATCAGCCGTTTGCTTTACACGAGCCATGCTTGAGCAGAGTTTTGCTTTGTTTCCTACTGTGGCAGTGAGTAGAGCCCTTGTAAAGGGCTCTAAGGCCTTTGGTGTTCCTTGGATTTTCCAGGGGACAGGAAAATCCAAGCGGTGACGTGGGCTTCCCAGAGCTCACTCTTTGCTAGCATCTTGGGATCGCCTGGGAAGAGCCCCGTGCTCTGCTGCCCTCGCCAGCTCCTCTGAGTGCTCTAGATGCAAACACCAAGATAAAGGGTTAGGTTAATTTGCAACCCGGCCCTGTGTCTTAATAAATCTTAAACTGTGAAGAGAAGCAGTCAGCAACAAGGCAGCAACCATGGCCCTTAGTTTTATGTTGCACCAGAAAAATAAATAAATTTGGGGTAGATGCCTTGAGGCTAAGCCTTTGCTACATGCTTAGCTGATTTGGGATGGGGGACTGAATGGGGGGCATGATTTGCTTTGGAGAAAAAAGGACCTGGTTGATTTTTTAATAGCAGCTAAGTGTCCCTAAACTCTGGAGTTTCTCTCAGAGCAAACGCTTGATTTAGAAAAATGCTGCAATAAGTTTGATTCCATCACGTTCCATCCATTCCATCCCTGATGGAGAGACGTGCTTGGAGGAAGAGCACGATGGGTTGTTTAAGGGAAGGGGGGAGGGAGGAGAAGGGAGCCTGCCTGTTTTGCGACTTTTCTTTTTTTACACAAAGACCCCCTGTTCCACGGAAGCAGCTCTTGCCTCTCCCCGTGGGACGCGTGCACGGCTGGAGCGGGCCCGGCTGACGTGTCCTGCTGTGGCTCCGGGACAGCCCCGCTTCCGCGTGGCGCAAGGCGCTGCCCGCCCCGCAAACATGCGCGGCCACATACGTCCGCGGTAAAGACCGGTCTTATTATTCAAATGCAACAGCCTAAAATGAGCACTTGCAACCTGTGTGCTGTTCCTGCCTGCACAACATCCTACTCTGAACTGCTGCTTTTGGGGATTTTTTTCTTTTTTAACGGCAGATTTTAGCTGCTCTGGGAATCTGCAGGGAGCCCGAAGGAGCGCTCAACAAAAGCCTCTGCCAGGTGCAATATTCCGGGTGCAGCATTCCAGGCCAGAGCCAGGACTGCGAGGCAATTGCTAGTGCTTTGTCACCCTCAGCAGGGCGACTGCTTCCCAACCAGCCGCCTCCACGCGCGCGCGGCGCTGCCGTGCGGCCCTGGGGACACCCCGCTTTGCCCCTGCGGGGACAGGACACTGCCGTGGCCTTAAAGACTTTCCAAACGGGAACCTCGCACTACGTAGCCTGTTCCCAGCTCCTAGCCTAACCCCTCCGGCACTCAGGGCATGCCCGTGCAACGCAAACACTCCCCAGGCAGCCCAAGGTGGCTGCCTCGTTCGGTGGCTGCAGCGTTTCGCAGTTTCTCCCGAGCGCGGCCCTCGTGCAGCGCGCCGGCCTGCCGAAGGGCTCCGGGGAGTGAGCGCCCGCACGCTGGGGCTCTTTCCCATGCGTTTTTTTTTTCCACGCCAGCCTTTCCCGGCGCTCGGGTTACAGCAGGCTCCGCGGCAGTGCTCACAACGACACCGTGTGCCCCGCGGCAAGGGCACGGATGCGAGCGCGGCCGCAGCGGGGGCGCCCGGGGGCGGCCGGCGTTTTGTCTGCGCTCAGGGGTTCGGTTACCCCCGCGTGAAATGATTTTGGTAGCAGACGTTGTCGTTCAGCAGCTTGATTGTAACAGATACCGCTGGAAGCGCTCCCTGTTTTTGCATTAAAGATAACTTTGAAATGGGATCCGTCAGCTCTGCCGGTTAGCAGCACAAAGCGCCGTGTTGTATAGCCCGCACTGCATTTTATGCATCGCACAGGGCTCCTGTTCCCCAAGAGATGAAGAGCCTGGGCACTTTGAATGCATCATTTTGTCTGCAGCAGTTTGAAGAGTGGCACTGGGCTTCCTGCAGTACGTGCTTTAAGATGCCTTGTTTTTGCCATCATGCCCTAGCCTTGGGAAAGATAAATGATACTTGCTTAAGCTATCAGCCCTTGGTTTTCCAAGTGGAGCCCTCCGCTTCCTGCTCATGAATGCATAATTGCTCCGGTTTTGTCCTCATCAAAATGCCCTTAATGAATGACCTGGAGCTGAAGGGGAAAAAGAAAAACCCCACCATTAATTTTATACAGTTCACCTAAAATCCTAGGCTAACAAAATCTCCCCATCCAGTAACAGCCATTCAAGTCTCTTTTGAACCTAGCAACGCTCCCTGCAATATATATGCTATAAATGCATGAATAAAACATTCTCCAGCCTTTCAGAAGTGAGCCGAGGCTCTTCGTGCTTTCAGCTTAGCAGGTGCCGCGCTTTAACAACTGATGGGGGGGACAATATAAAAATTGAGCAAGCAGCAGAATTAAATCCCGGTAGCTTGGCTTTGCTGCATAAACTGAATGATCGCATTCCACTGAAGGCTCTCTTCAGTGACCTAGTGTGAAAACTATTCTTTACGTGGCACAAATCATTAAGGGAAACAAAGCCTTTGTAAAGCAATTGTTCTGCTTCCCTCTTTTCAATAACTGCCCCTGGAAACGTGGTTTGGACTTTCATCAAATCGCCTACTGTCCATAATTTGGACTCAAAGTCCATGCTTGTTATGCTTAAAAACATAAACTTTGCATGCGAAAACTTGCATATTTTTCCACTGAATGTAGAAAATGCAAATCTTCCCTTGAAGGCGTGAGATGAAACTCTGAGATTGGAAGGAATATGTATACCAGATAAATGCAGGTTGTCTGATGGTTAGACAAGTAGGAATCAAAAATGCTTGCATTTGTAAAGATAATTACACCTTTCAGAGTCACAATAGCAAGGATTAAAACCCAATTTTGAGCGAGCAGAAATATTCCCATTTCAGGACCCTCCTAATTATAGGGCATCGGGAAGCGTTTCCTTTGCAAGGAGTCTGCCCAGTAGCTGTCTGGTGCATTTTCCCTAAGGAAGGCAATTTGGGCCGTGTTATTACCTTGAAAATGGACTTGATAGAATCACTGCTCTAAGACGGCAGCCCCGGTGTGTAAGTACAGAAGAGCTTTTAAATAAAGCAAGAAGCGAGCTCTGCCCTTTGGCAACAGCGTAGCACGACGGCGTAATTATCCTGAAGCATAATGATGACAGCTGCCCTGTATCCACCAGCACAGGAAAGCCATGGATCCACATTCTCAAATTTGCTGTTCTTTTTTCTTTTAGTATCCCTTGGTAGGTTTCTAAGAGTACCTTCCAATTTATTTTTAGGGCTATTCTTGCTACTCTAATTGATTTTTCCTTCTTGTTACAGAAAGCTAATAGAAAACAACATGCAAAAGAACAGATTTTTGCCACTGGTAATTAGTCTGTGCGCCCAACCTGGAGCTCTTGGGGCTCCCATCAGGTGCACACCCTTGTTGCACACCCTTGTAATGGGCTGGCAGTAAATCAGCCTGTGCAAAGTATTATTGGGATGGCAGATTTTTTTTTTCTGTGTTTGTACTGAAATCAAAAGATCAGAACTGCACACAGCCATTTGCAGCACACATTCATCTTGCCCTATTAGTCTAGCACTAACCTAAACCCTCTGCCAGCACCCCAGTAAAACAAAAACACACAAAAAAAAACACATTGCAAAAGGTGTGAAGGGGGTAAGAGGGAGGGGCATGAGCTCCTGTGACCTGATGGTCAGGTTAGATCCCTAGAAGTGGGGATCTAACTTCCAGGGATTCACTTCATCCCTTTCTCCTGCCAGTTTTACACCCCATGTTTCCCAAAGCAGAGGCAGCCACGGACACGTATCTGCAAATCTCCTAGTGGACATTATCTGTTTGCCGGGGTGTTTTTTTGCTTCTCTCCATAACAGCAGTAATTAAAGCCCAGGCCTTCAAAGGTAATTTGATACCTGATTTAGAAATTCATTCTTATTGAAATCCGTATCCTCGTGCGCTGCAGTCTGCGTGCCTGCTGTGTAAAGACAGCAGCAACACTGCAGCCTTTCATGGACCTTGGAGGGGTTTCAGCTCATTTTTTTCAGGGAAAGAGAGACTAAATCCCTTTTTCATTTTCTTTTCTACTTGTTTGTTTTATTATTATAGCACTTGATACATATATATATATATATAGAGAGAGAGAGAGAGACAGAGTTGACAGAGCTGAGGCTTGGGCAATTCAGACTTGAACCAGTGGCTCCTCAAGACATAAACTGCAGTTTTGTGCCAATTCCCCCAAAAGCCTGGGCAGCAAAGGAGGCTTCTCAGTGCAGATCAGATGGGCTCATGGTAGACTTGGACATGGAAATCTGGAAAGCTGTTGTTCCAGCTGTTCCAGCTGTACCTTTCACATTTGATTTCAGATACACTGGAACACTGCATTTACTGCTACTTATTATTTATATTATTGTGCTGCTTTGGGGCTCTGGCCAAGAGCAAGCACTTAGAGCTGAGTGCTATAGAATGATCTTGGACCCGAAGAGTTTGCAGTCTTATTTTGTAAAACAACAACAACAACAACAACAACAACAACAACAACAAAAAAAACCTCAGCAGATGGATAGATGAGGGAACACAAGGAAAAATGTGGTTCTTTATAATCTCAGCCTATATCTTGTGTACACAACTATGTATTTGTACATCTCGTGGCAGAGTTATTTGCCTCATAGAAAAATTAAAGTGGGGTTTGAAGGAGAGGATCAGCATGACTTCATGAATATCTACCAGAGACTTCTGAAAGCAGCAGTGGTAGAGGACACTCGACTGCTTATTAGATAACAGAAAATACAACAGTAACCACCCTGGCTGGGCAAAATCACAAGGATTTCTGCAAGTGGGACCTCACTGGCAGGGAGAGGCTCTGTTCCCTAGCAAACACCAACCCTGCACGAGTGTGAAACAGTAGCAAGAAGAGCAAGCAGTGACAGCCATACCCCAAACTCTGCTGCACCAGGACCAGCCTGTCCCCTGCTTTGCTGACTCTGGGTTCCTGATGGAATATTTCAGAGATATTCAGTGAAAGACTCCTTGGAGAAGGTGTTGTTTACACCTTCTCCAAGGACACCATGAAAGACATGGAGAAGGTGTTCCCCTCCATGTCCTCTCCACCTGTCTTGGGTGAAGGGGCATTGGGGGATGCCTGTTGCCTCTGCTGCTAAGAATATCTTGCTATGAACACAAGTCTGCAAGCACTTGGTCAAGAGTTGAGTTATTTGCTTAGTGGACTGAGGCAGGAAGGGGAGTTAGGGCAGGGAGAGGTGGGAAAGTGAGAAGACTGGGACGGGGATGACAAGGACAACAGATTAATGACAAGGACGAAGGAGGCAGCCAGGAGGTTTCTCCCCAGGGAGGAAGCAGTAGCCAGGGGCGAGGGAGCGGGATCCTGACTGTGCACCTGCAGGGAGCCCGGCTCACCTCCAGTGTGCTCCTCTGAGCCACTTGGGTCAAGAATGTGGCCCGAGGGCCATGAGCAGGTCAAGCGAGACATTCATTCCCTTCAGCTTGTCGTTCCCATGCTCATGTTTGCAGGACAGTGTCCAGCCTGAGGTGCTCTTGGTGCAGAACCGGCTGGAGAGAGGAAAGCCATAGGGTGGCCAGGATGCTGGAGCACATAGCCAAGAGCAAGGTATGGAGTAGACATACTGGTGGGGCAGGTCAGCATTGCTGAGGGATTAAAAACAAGAAAAAAGAGCCATGTCCATCTATCTTGTTTGTTTGTTTATTTATTTATATATTTATTCCAAGCAAGATGCTGCATGTCTCTCTCTCCTTTTTTTTTTTTTTTTTTTTTTTTTTTTTTTTTTTTTTTTTTTTTTTTTTTTTTTTTTTTTTTTTTTTTTTTGGTTAAAATCCTTGACAATGCTGACCTTTTGCAGAGAAGTGCTGATAAGAAACCTTTCAGCCCCAAGAAGAAGTTCTGATTTCAGTTTTGGACATTAGACTGAAGGTAGAGATGACCCATTCGTATTCATGATAGAGCAATGAAAATCCTGAGGCATGTAGAAAGCATGAGCCATGGAAGCAAGCAGAAAGAGTGGAGCTTGTTTAGCTGTGAAAGTAATGAAACTTGCAGAGCAAAGGCACTTGCTACCAAACAAGGACTAGGTGGCTCTTCCTGCACAATTGACTACAATAAAAACCCACACTTCAACTGCAGCCAGGAAGATTTCAGTTCAACAGCAAGACAGCAAGATTAAAAAAAAAATCTTTGAAGAAAATAAGGGATAGACTGCTGGGAAAGTACATCTATGTTTCTGAAAGCAAGTTAGATTAAACCTCCTCCAGGAGCAGTTTACATGTGGCTGATCCTAGCCTTGGGCAAGAGCAGGACTCAACGGCCTCTCACAGGCCTTTCCTTTCTCTACATCTGGGATATTATCATCGGAGCAATCCTACAGCACAAAGACTTCTCCATTCCTCTCAATAAAAGTTTTCACTTATGAAAAATGCCCCTTTAAGCAAAAAAAAAAAAACCTGAATGAATAATGCTGAATCACTCTGGTTTCATATTTTTGTGAGTGTTACCTTCCTAAATCAGATGCTTGGATACTGGAAGTTCAGACTGATCTTCTGAAGTTTATTAAGGCCTTTTCAGGTGGAGAAAACAAACTATCTTGTATTATGTTCCAGAGCAAGAGTATTTTCCTCAGCTCTCTGTTTTCATGGGGTGGGTAGGAACTTAGTTCCTTTGGACTTTTAACTATCTTGCCAAATTTGCTTGAGATGGCTTAAATGGATCCCAGCATACGAGAGAAATGAACAGATGTACATAGACAGCATGGTCACAAAAAGTAAATATTGGCTAGCCAGGCTCAAAATTCAGTGAATTTTAAGTGAGAAAAAAAAAACAAAAACCTGTCACCCACTTGGTGGCACAGAGATGAGGGAAGAAAGAGAAAAACTAGCTCAAAGGAGATGGTTATAGACACATCTTTCCCTAAGGTATCCTTCTCTGCGAAAAAAAAAAAAAAAAAAACTGTCACCCACTTGGTGGCACAGAGATGAGGGAAGAAAGAGAAAAACTAGCTCAAAGGAGATGGTTATAGACACATCTTTCCCTAAGGTATCCTTCTCTGCGTGTTAATGCTTAAATAAAATAGTGATAAGGCATTTGTCAAATAGCCCACATTCACTGAACTTGAGACTGAAAAAGGAGTTATTGAAGTTTCAGTAAACACATGGGAGACCTGGAGCTCAAAATATATAATGAAAGATTTGTTTGGTCTAACTTACATCTTCAAACCCTTTTTTTTTTTTTTTTTTTTTTTTTTTTTT
>VZSG01000244.1:949495-962364 GCA_013398315.1 Nothoprocta pentlandii | reverse complement strand
GTATGAATTACTTTTTTAACACAGCAAAGATTCTTTAAAGGTTACTATATTCTCTGTAGTCCATTCAGCATATTCAGAATGCAAATTCTACATCAGAGGCAATTTCAGCATAGGAGGACATGCAAAGAACTCAAAAGGAAAAATCTTAATTTTATATAAAGGTGGATCAAAAAGTGCATAGATCTCTTTATTTGTATTTTTAAGAGTCTTTTTTATACTTTTTTTCTGTCAGACATGAAAAGAAAGAGAGATCTATTTCTAGGCATTTGGGGACCCCTTTGAAGCAGTGAGCAAAGGAATGCTTAATCCTTTGAAACTATCTATTATTGAAGCTATCAATTATTTTAACATCTTTTCAAAGGCAAAATAGGATCCTCGCCAGAAGTGCTTTGTGTCCTGTTTTTCTTGTTCTGACAGATTGTCTATCTGTACAGGGTAATGAGAAGACAGCGAGACTAGCTTCATACTTAGTGCCGGATGTTTTTCATCTTCCATATGCCTTGTGAACATCAAGTAAGCAGATCGGCTTCTGGTTCTCTAGTGAAAAAGGGTGTAGTTGAATATGAGCAACAGCTCACGTCTCTTTGTAAAATCTTATGGGGCCATTAGAAAGTGATGTTAAGATTAAGGCTTCCGCATATTCAGCTGGCTGGAGCTGGAACTATTTTGGACAAAAAAATCTGCCACCCATTGGACTCCTAGTGATTGAAGGTTTAGATTGAAGGACTCCTACTCTGATGAAGGTTTAGTATTGCTGAGGTCTGGTCTTGTAATTTTAACTCTGTTTTTTTTATGTTTTAGTCAGACTTCAGCAGTGAATTCTGAGTAAGTACTTGCTTTATTTCCTATACAGAGAGATTGAACAGAGCTTTGGTGCTCTTCTAGTCTGTCTTGTTCTTTCTTCCATTTTCTTATCTCTTGGAGGAAGTCAGCTGAGCAGAAAACCTACCCAGAGCACATAGCTGTCTATGATAAGAGGGGAAGAGTAGTAGAGAACATATACATATACATGTATGTGTGTGTATATATATATATATATACATTTATTATTTGGTTTACTGTGAGAACAGTGTATTGGGCAAGTGCTAATTAATTCTCTAGAGAACTCCAATTTATCAGGGAATATATAAAAGCTGTGGTGCCTATTTCTAATGTTTTAGAGATTTTTTTTTTAACATTCAGTGAATTAATCTGGGTCTACTTTTGATTCTTTAGAACTGTTTATAATGCAAAACCAGGACAAACCAAGCCAAAACCTATCAAGCTGTGACAACTTGGACCATTTCTTCTGGAAGGCTTATTTCTGAAGACAGGAAAACTGGCAACATAGCTTATATGCATTTTCCCTCTGTAGAGTTTTCCCCATATATATAGTTAACTGGGAAGAACGATTCCCATGAGAATCATTCTCCCTTTCTTTTTCAGCCATCTGAATTTGTTGTGCAATTTAGAAAGAGCTCTATCTACATCTCACTGAGCCACAAACATTGTTTATTACAAGGCAGCTAATTTAATAGAAAGTTTTCTTGCATGGTGTTGGCACTGCCTGAGCAATTGGCTTTTCGCAAATTAAGTGATTGAACGAAATGTGGAAAGAGGATTGGGAGAAGAGCAAAGGAAGAACCATATGTAAAATGTACTGAGGCTGCAAGCCTGAGAGCACCAAATAAGCTGGTCATCAGTTAAAGCTGTGTGAGAGAAATGAGTGAAATACAACTCGTCATGTCACAAAGCAGTACATGGCACAAAGGTGAGAGGTACCTACTAATTTTTTTCTGTTCCTTAGTCTATATTAGTCACTCAAGTTATGTATAGCATGTATATGTATGCAAATTGTCCATTCTTTACTTCTTCACCATATTCAAGAATTTCCTTTCCCATAGCTAAGATAGTGAACAAGATGAAGTGCCATTTAAGTTACAGTTTAAGAGCAAACAGGAATACAGAATATCAGACATGACCACCACAGAGACCAACAATTCTTTTGGGTGAGCCATTAATTAGGGAACAAACCCCCCATTTCTGAACCAGCATGTGCCTGGTGACCGGGCTACTACTGACCTCCCTAGGAATGGCACCAGGTCTCTCCTCTCCCTCCTGCTTTTCCAGGGGCTTACGGGTAAGCCTCTGACTCCAGCAAACACAGGTGGGATCCGAGAGGCTGACAGCCAGAAGCTGGAGCACTCTGAGCAGTTTCACGTTTAACACCAGTGCTTGGGCATGCAGCTACACTCGGGCATGCAGCTGCACTCTTTTCTTTGCCCAAGCCTGGGATGTGGCTCTACCTTGGCAGTACTTTCACCCCTTCAGGTAGAGGAACATCCACTCTGGTAGTGATATCAAATACCATTAACTTCTGAGTAGAAGAAACAGCCAGAAATATAGATATCAAAGTGAATTGTGTCAACTAGACTGGATGTGCATTTTCTTTTTGGATTTGCATTTTCTTTTTTTTCATTTAATAACACAGAGAGAGGAAGTTCACAAGACCCTGTTTTTACTCACCTTTTTACCACCTCGACACTAAAAGTCTGAATGGCTTCCAGTTAGTCACTAACCAACTGGACCTAGAGCAAAGATCAACATTTCCTGCTCTAGCAAAGTAAAATACTCTTTCATATACTCTAGCAAAAGAGTATATGAACAAGAGCAAAATACTCTAGCAGAAACAGAATAGCTTCTGCTAATGGCATGATCCATATTCTTACTAATAAATGGGAGTGCATTGATGCAAATAAGTAAGAGAGAAGGACAAGCTATATATTAGATCTTGCACTACCCTGACAGCTGGAAAAAAAATCTGTCTATAGCACTTCCTTGCAGTCTCAAGACTTTTGTGAGTAATAACGTGGGTGACTGCAAGCAGCCGAGTGCTGACACCTGAAGGGAGGGCATAAAAGCCTTCCTTTGGTGTGTAGCTGCTTTTAGCTCTTCCTAGGTTGGAGACTTCTGCTTGTCTTTCAGTGCACCATGCCTGTGTCTTGCCTCTGGTGCTGGAGTCTAAGCAGAGAGATAAGAGCCTTTGACCTGCTTTCCTCCTGGAAATCTGGTTTTGCCTCTATTCATGGAGGTGGAGAAATTTCACTGTAGTTAGTGGGGTAGGCCACTGCAGGTAGGGGTAGAATTGTTCACCAGCTCTTTCTTCTTGGAAGCAAGTCTTCTGCCCAGATGAAACGGTAACAGCATTTCTTGAGTATGCCTGGGTTCCTCTCGAGGTCTCCGAAGGATGTTCTTCAGGAATAGGGCTATCTTTTACTGAGCCAAACAGTTTCTTTCATTTACTGGACTTAAAAATATTAGACTACACACTTCTTATCTGTCTCTGTGGATTTGACAGCAGGAGCACATGTATCAACCTCCTGCTGCACTATGCATTGCAGGAACATCAAGTAAAAAGGACTTGCTGCAAAGAGCTTACACTTGAAGGAACTGCCCGTGGCTCTTTCTGTATTGGGACAGATACCTACCCATTTTGGACCTTGCTGTCAGTTTTATTTCTTTATTTTTAATCTAAGTCTCCCATATTTGATAGTTTTTTTTTCTTTTTTTTTTTTTTTCCTGTTGGAATTCTAAAGGAAATGAATATTCTTGAACAAACGGTCAGCCCCTTAGGTGGGGCATATTCTGCCCAATAGGGGGTCAAGTGAACATGAAGACATTATCCCTTTGCATTGAAAACTGACATGTACAGGTAGCCATCTCAGTTGTGGATGACTTTAAAATATCAGATATTTTCAGCACCTTTTTAGTTGCCACCTTCTTCCATGCTGTGACATCCACCACCATTTGTTTCATTCAATACCCTGAAAACTTACATCACTAGAAAGGAGAAAGCCTTTAACCAAGGACTTTTCTCAGATGTTTTCTGAGCATCACTCACAGCAATCCCCTTTGGCCATGTGCTCATCTGTAAATATGCATAAATCTGTTTAAACTCAAAAGCTATTTAAGCTAATGAAGTTTGCAGCAATCGTTTCAGCAGATGCTCCCTTGCTGTGCTGTGCTCCCGGTTCTGGTGGCCCCAGGTGTGGGGCTGTAGCATTCACAGTGCCTGATCTGCAGCCTGGTCAGTGCCTGTGGTGTGCAGACTGAGACCTGTCCATCCTATTTCAATGCAACAGCATCCAAACTCAGCATAGACGAATAGTCTCGGCTTGGCTGCAGCTTTGCTGAATTGCAAGTGCTCCCTCTTCATACATTCTAGAATACTTACATGTGTCTGACCTCAAAATAGAAAAGTTAAGAAATTGAAACAGTGGGAGAACATAGGAAAAACTTTGTTTTCCAAAAATGCTGCCCTACCTGCTCCCTGTCCATCTGAGAGCTCAGAGGACTTCACAGACAAGATCTCATGGGGAGAAAAAGGCCACCAAGTTGTACCAACCCATCTGACCTTCCTATTTCCTCACTGAAAATTCTTTAGCATGATTTGTTTTAATAGATTAATTTCTTGTCACTTATTTCCCCTCAATTCCTTCCCTCTCCTCCATGCAAAATGTCACTAACCTCTTGCTTGCTTGAAATGGAAAATCTTTTTACAGTAAATCAATAGTAGAACATAATCTGTTTGGACATCAACTTCAAAATAGTTAGTATTTTTCTCTTGGAATCCAGCTTCCTCCTTCTGGGTTGAAATAATGTAGTATGTCATGCACTCCCATTGAAGGATGACTTGGCTACAAGCAAGCATAAAGCTGGTGATGACTCAGTGGATAAATAAGTTCATGAGTTTTGAAATGAAACACTTTCATTATACTGACAGTAATTTGATAGGGCCATACGAACTGGCTGCAAATACAATGAGGAACTGGAAGAGTAACACAGAATTCCACCTGGCAGGAACCTAACATGAGGTCTGTTTAAAGGGAAAAAATGCATCATCATCCAAAACTGCCTTGATTTCCAATGCAAATTGAACTCCAAAAATACAAAAGGCTAAAGGGTAGGTAGAAAAAGGAAATGCTTTCTGTGTTCGTCAAAATGCACATCATTCAAAGGCAGTTTCCTGAGTCTTAATTGCACTTTTGACTCTAATATTGCCGGTTTCCAAGGCAAATAATTAATTTTTCAAAAAAGTTTATGGGGGAAATCATCTTATAACAGAAGGACTGTGGTATATTCTTGATCTGAAAAGTTCCTGGACAATAACATTTTAAAACCTATGAGTTAGATGGACCATAGGGAATACTGAGTCCTGATAGTAAATATACCCAAAGGTATATTAATGTATAGTAATGGATTTAGAAAAATAGCTGTGTTTTTTATTTTTTCAATTGCATCTCGAACAATTACTTGCAAAAAATATCTATCAAGTGTCTTTTTTAGAAGGTATAAATCAGAGTAAATCATTTCTTATGCAACAGCTGAAAGTAAACTGTGTAAAGATTAGTTAGGTACGCATTGGAAGAGAAAGTGATCCAAGAGATTCCCAGACATGTTGCAATGATGAAACATGTTTTAATACAGTGACCATTGATTTTTTCTTTTATGTTTTAAGTAGAACTGAGGGAAATGATCAGTGAATTCTTACCTTCTTTTATTGCATTTTTTGAAGGAAAACAAAAGGGAGAACCTGCACTGTGTTTCCAGCCACTCTTGCTTGGAACACCAGCATAAAGGCACATACCTGAATCCCTCTCTCATGAGGGGCTAGAGCAAAAGAGAAGGAAGGACAGTCTTTGCATCTCATGGAAAGTCATTGAGGTTTTTGAAGTTTGTCTTTGTCTTTCATGGAAACAAATTACAAACAGCCCCTTTCAAATGCCTTTGTGAAAAACAGCTGTGTTAAAGTCCCTGGTTCGAGATGAAAGACCTCAGGGATGCAACTGCAGGGGCTCAAACTGGTCACAAGTGAAATGGTTGAAATGCTCGTGTTCCTAAACATCCAGAACTTTGAAAATGTTCTGACCAGCTCTGTTTGTGTTTGGTGCCTTTGTGCTGGAGGGAGAGGAACTTAAGTAGGGAGACTTGGTAGATGAGGAGTTATGAAAGATCTGGAAAGGGAACACGAACACTTAATGAAGTGTTAGCTCTGAACAGTATCCAGCCTACTTAAGTTGAGACTTAGGTGCCTACAGCCTGATGCCCAGACAATAATCCTGTCTATCTGCTTACTGCACTGTCAGGTGCCTCTATACCAGAGCATTCCTGTAGTCACCTCGCCATGCTTGGGCTCATCTGATAGAATGGAGACAGGTCTCTCTCCCTCCCCAGAGCTGTTCCAGCTCAGCCAGGCGGATGTTTGAACTACTTATCTTCTCTGGGATGGCCTGAGGATCTCACAGAATCACAGAATATTTAAGGTTGGAAGGGACCTCTAGAGATCATCTAGTCCAACCTTCCTGCTCAAGCAGGCACACCTAGAGCATGTGGCACAGGGCGGCATCCAGGCGGGTTTGGAAGACCTCCAGAGAAGGAGACTCCACAACCTCCCTGGGCAAATGTGCTGAGGGCTGAATGTGCTCAGGGCTGATTCCTTCTCAGCAATGGGCTAGTGTAGTGGTGGAACAGGACAACTCATGCTAAAGTATGTGCTGGACCTCTGGGTCTTGCTGGAGAGCTCGTGCTGCTCTGGGCCCAGTGACCCATGGAGGAAAGAGGGGCTCTGGCCCCTCTGGCCATGGGGCTCTGCCCCAAATTCTCTCAGGCCCGGGGTTATAGAGCTGTCTTTAGTGTGAGAAACTTAAATGCAACCTTTCTTGGGCTGGGAAGGGTTTAGAAATTGTGTTTATTTCCTTGTTAAATGCCCTAATTGTGATGGAGACACCTAACATTTCCCACCAGTGATGCTGGGTGGTGGAAGGAGCAACCTGCAGTAGAGAGGGGCCCTTGGGTGCACACAATGCCTCCCTGCACACCTCCAGAGATCATATGGGGAATTTATGTGGCTAGAGCGGGGGGACTGAGCAGGACCCTGCCAGGCTATCTCAGGCACCTGGAATTTTGGCACTGCAGTGTATAAAATGAGTGGCCAATGCAGGTCTGCCTCTAGAAATAAAGATCTGCCTCTGTTTCTGTATTCTCCAGCTTCCGGTGCTAGTGGTGATAAAATCAGGCTTTCAGGAAGCCCATTGCCTTGCAAATATGTTGATCCATTTTGGTAATTGTGCAACTGTACACGATAGTACACGCAGTGCAAGCAACAAGCCACTGTGGAAAGCAGTGATTGTTTGAAAAGTTGTCTGTATTTATGTTGATCAAGTTATATCTATATTATCTATATAAGTGGAGCAGGGAAAGCGTGGTCTTGTAGAAGTGCAGGTAAAAAACCAACGAAGTTCTGAGAATTTTCTTTATCTGATCTAGTGCAATTGCAATCGCTTCTCCTTGACAGCACACAAATAAGTGCCAAAGCTGGGAAAGTTTGCTTGTCTTTGTTCTCCCAGGTAGAGCAATCCAGATCAAAAGCATCTCTGAACCACATTTGCAGGCACAGAAAAGCAGAAGCCCAGAAACAGTCTTAAGGTGCTGCACCATATTCACAGAAAATGAGGCACATGAGTGCAAATGTCAGGGTGTGTGGTGCAGTCTCCTCCACAGAGTCCAGGAAATCTTTCTTTTTCTCATCACACGGACTAATATGCCTAAAAGCTCACTTGCTCTTGGAGATCCACATATAATCAACTGGGAAATGAGAAAGTGTTCTTCAGAAAGAATTACGCATGGAGGTGGAATTTGTGGCTCCTGCAGAACATCACGAAACCATTCCATTTTGTCCTAGATCTTATCTCAGAAAGACGGCTTTGTGTCAGAGCTACTGAACAAATATTTATGACAACTCCATTCCAGCTCTACTCCCACCCCCCCAACACGCTCTTTATTCCATCTTGGGCTAAATTGCTTCCTTCTATATCCCATTCCTCATCTGTAGGATAGGCATCATATATCTTTTTCCTCCTAGACTGTGCCTCTGCTCTGGTACTGCCTCTCACGACGAGTCTGAGGCAAGGCAATCCTGTCCCGTGCCTCCGAGCTTGCACAAGATGCAATTACCAAGGGAACGGGGGCGGGATGGGACCCAGCAGGCTGCTCTGCTGTCTGCCCATTGCATAATTACCTGCAAACAGGTATGTCCAATTTTTCCAGCTCTCAGCAAGCTGACTAGGACGAGGATGTGATGGGTTGGGTTAGACTGGCTGGAAGTGCTGGGTGAAATGGCTCCCTTTGTGTTGTGAGGAAACGCGGGGAACACAGAGCTAGGCAGATTAGGGGGAAAAAAAAAGATGGAAAAAAGTCTCTCTCGAAAGCGTGAGCAGTGGATTTGAAGGGCTCACAGAGGAGCTGAAAGCACGGAGCTCTAGGAGGATATCCCAGTGTGTTGTTTAGTTGTGGGTGGGCAATCTCACGTCACCAAGTGAAAGGAAAAAGAAAAGATGAACAAGAGCATGCAAAAAAGAGCAAAATCATAGTGGCACTGGGAACATGCTGAAAGAAAACGGATACTGGGGAGAGAGCTTTTAAGCAGAGTTTTGCTGCAAACCATCTTAGAGCAAGGAGCCAAGAAGCACCTGCCATCCCCAGAAATATCGGCACATCTAGAGATGCTGATATTTAAGAGAGAGAGGAGCGTCCTCATCCGGGAGGGTCCCTTGCTTTTGCTCCTCCTTTCCCTTTCTTTCCTGCCCTGCTTTGTCCCGGGGGCTGTGAGCTCCGTGACGTGTGGACGGGGCTGAACAGCACAGCCTGCGTTCTCAGGCACGCAGGCAAGTTACCGAGGTGCGTAAGAGCCTGCACGGTCACGGGCCACCAGTTTTCCAAAAAGGAAAGCCTGGCGTGAGGGTGCGGTGGTAGGGAGGCCTACAGGCGCCAGGGGAGGTGGCGTGGAACCAAGGGCTGAGCTTTAGGAAATAACCTAAAACTTCTGGGGTTTATACGGCAGCCACCTGAAAGCACCAGCAAACGTTTTGGCTACAAACAGCAGAAATAAATGTGTGGGGTTGGAAGAGACACTTGGTGTGGCACTTGCTTAGTTTGCCTTGCTTGGGTGTTAGGTCCCTGCAGCCCATCTTCAAAATGACCATGCAGGCAGGGGGCAGGTAATCAGAGAAAAATGACCCGGGTGATTTTAACAATTAAGTATAAAAAACATACTTCCTTTTTTATACTTAATGTTTTATGTTTCTTTTTTTTTTTTTTTTTTTTTTTTTTTTTTTTTTTTTTTTTTTTTTTTTTTTTTTTTTTTTTTTTGTGGTGCATTTTTTATTTTGTTATAGTAAGAGCTTGTGAGGTTTTCAGGACTCTCTGACACAGGCTGTGCTTGAAAAGATGCCTGAATATTTTGCCCTGTGCTGCTGTACCTTTTGCTTCTCTTCTGCTCTGTGGATAGTAATTAAAATCCTAGTGGGCTGCCCTCCTATTAAAATACCTTTAATGTTTTATTGGGATACCTCCCAGCACGTAAAGGTGTTTTGCTCATTTAAGAAAAATAATAAATGATATTTCTGATGGAGAGGCGAGGCTGTTTAGGTGGCTTGCCTGTGGATTCCTCTCTATGCAAATGGAGCCTTGGGAACGGGCAGATGGAAGCGTTTCAAGGGAATGGGATGGCCATGCAAATGCTCATCCACCTGCCTGGGAGGGCTCCTCTGTAGGAAGGAGCTCTGCGGGGAAACAAGCTCTCCCGCGCATCGCTGACTTATCTTCTGTCTGAAAGCTCCCTGTCTGCCCTCAAAAATAATTATCCTTTTAAAACAAGAAAGGGAGGCCCGTTTGCCATTTCTGAGCACTTCTGAGCAACTTAGAGTTGCTGTCTCAGTAGAGAGGGAAGGAAGAAGAGAAAGAAATAAAAGTGAAAGGAAAGGATGATGTGAACTAAAGAGCAAGAGGAATACGAATATCAAGAAAACACATGTGTCCATGTGGTGTTTGTCTTGAATTGCCCAGAGCAGAATTTTCTGTCACTAGAAAAATATATTGCAGCGCTGCTAAATGAGAAGAGTGTTTTCCAAGACAATCTAAGGGGGAAAAAAAAAGCTCCACTTGGTTGAAGAGAGGAGAGAAGGATTCATCACATCTGGGAGCAGAGAGCAGGATAGAGCTCAACTCTGGTTTCTGATTAAACCTTTTCCCCTGAAGAGCTCAGAGGGAAAAATGAGCCATTTAAAGCCAAAGACCACCTGAAAACTTGGTAGGAATGGGAAGACTTGTTGGGGGAAATGCAGATAGATCCAGCTTGGCTTTCTGCATTAAGACACCAGGTTTCACACCACAATTCTGTGTTTTCTGTTTATGCTCCATGGAGATGCCGCCTCGAGGGTCTCACTGAGCAAGCTGGTGAACCAGGGCTGAATTCAAGCCAGCAAATGGCACCTCATGAAAACTGTGGATAAACCAAATATGGGCATTTTCAGGAAACCGGCAGTACCATGGTGTGAATTTTCTGTGCTCCGTCCTCATGCAGCATTTTCTTTGCTGCTGAGTTAGTCTTCACACAGCTCCCTGCTGTCCCAGTTACCAGCGTATGCCCAATGCTTGCTGTGCAAAACACCCACCACTTGAGGCACGACAGGTATTGCAAAGAGCTAATGATTTTTTTTTGTTTGGAAAGAAAACCCTTTCGCTGCCCTGCTGAAATGGCTAATGCCCTTTTTCAAACTTTTTTGCGAGGAATAGGATGTTGACAGCATTGCTTTAGAATGTATTATCTCACATGGTGCCTACAAACCAGACTCCTGTCACTACTATTTAAAAATATCTGCAGCAATTAATATCTTGCCAGCTAAAGAATTAAAATATTATTGCTACTTCTCTTGAGAGTTTAGTTAACAGCCTGCTGCAAAATGGAGTAAACTCGCAATCCCAGTGCTATGGTACAGAACCTGTTATGTTTATCTAATTTAATCAAAATGTCTGGAGTGTCCAGACTGAAAACAGTCACTGTCTGAAGGACGAAATGCCTTTTACCATTGTGCAATGACTCTTACTGGAATCTCTTTAAGTACTACTGAAAGAGAGCAGACATTCACCATCTCCAATCCCCCTCCCTCATTCCCTCCAGAGGAGAAGAGTTCATTTCCTCCACTGATTTAATTAAGGATCTAAAATGCATTTTGAAAAGGAAGGCTGGGGCTGGAGATTTATTTTCATATACAAAAATATGGGATTCTGTCTGTTGTGCTTTTTTTTCACTTGTATCTGAATGAGGAGGGTTCTCTGAAGGGTAATGGCTGCTCAGCCCAAAATTGGTCAGATGTGCACTGTCCATTTTCTCCCATGATAGAGAACTGATAAAAGCAGGCAGGGAATATGATGGCTTTAGTGCTGTGAAACAATAAAGTAATTAAGCTTCCAGTGAAAATGCTGAGAGTCCCAAATGGGATTAGATCTCTCTATTTCCTTCAAAGCATCATTCAGAAAAGTCTATGGGAGAAGTAAGAGGAAGGGACTATACAATATATATGCTGCTTATACTTACAATTGAGTTCCACTCTTCAGTACCCATTTTCTCCCCAAATTAAATTGTAGGGAAAGAAAAGCGAGACAGGTGACAAAAGCTATGGTATTGTGTGTAAGTATGGCATGCTATATTAATTATATAATAAATAAGGCATGGTCAGATCTGACCTGCTGAGAAAAGTGAAAGGAGGAAGTTATGAAAAGAGCATGATAGGAATCATCCTAAAAAAAGCATAAATAAAAAATAAAAGATTAAAAGATCTTATTGGAAAGTGTATCTTAGCCAAATGCAAGTTACTGTGTTCCATAGAGTTTAGTGAGAAGACATCATGTGCTTAACATGACCTTCTTCTCTTGTGTTATGTTTTGTTTTTACGTCCTAATAGGTCAGCAAATAAGCCATAGTCTTTTCTCACATGTCAGCGACTTCTCCAAATCCTATTAGGTGAAAAGACGAGGCAGCACCTACAGGGCTATCTCACAGCCGCAGGGACACCAAGCAATGCCCCCACAGCATAGCCTAGGATCAGGACTCCTGAACTAGGAATACACAAGCTCTCTTGTTCCTCAGTATAAAACTAGACAAGATTAAGCTTCTGCCTGTGGGGATGGCAAGAAGTACATCCTGAAAGGCAGCAGGAGAGATCTTCTGTTAAAGTTTTGGGGAGTTGTTTTGTTTTTTGCTAGTATTGCACAAGAACATGATTATTAGAGCAAATTTCTTAGAAGTTCTTCTGAACTCCTTGAAACTGTCTTGGCAATGTTATTTGTTCTTTTTCTCAATACCTGCACGTGCATGAGACTTCATGCACAAAGCGGTTACAAAAGCGATCCCTAAGGCATCGTGTGGAGACACTCCAGAGGTGTTACACACCCAAAGCATCCTTTGGGCCGCAGGAGAAGAAGGTAATGCCTACACCTTCTTTGTGTCTGGCTCATATATCAGTAATCAAGGGAGCCTGGGACAATGTTTCTTATCAGGTTTCTGTAATAGGATGCACACCGAGATAAGCAGGTGACTCATTTTTGTGTCCATGTCTGCTGTGAAAATGCAAGTAAGTGGGGAAGTCTGGGCAAGAACCGGTGGGGTTTCTACTCCCTCCTTTTCTAAGGCTCAAGGCTGACCAGAGAAGACCCCGATGGCTGCAGGGAGTTAGTGACACAAGTTAGTGACACAAGCTGTATTTGCAAGCAGTAGTTGTGTGACATGCATTACGATCCTGGAGCGGGTATCTGAGAAGGGCTACTTATTTATGAGGTCTAGCCTTCTAAGTGTCTTGAAAGAGAAGATCAGCGGATTAAGGACATTGCTGAAGGCAAATGGGGGGTTCAAATGAGGATGTGTAGATATTCTAAAGGAAAGAGCAAAGGCACCTGTGCAGACTGCTCAAAATTTGCTCAATAGGAGTACCTAGAGCATAAACTGTTTCATAAGGCAAGTGACCATCTCAGAAAGCAGACGAGCACTGGAGCAC
>VZSG01000244.1:924225-937634 GCA_013398315.1 Nothoprocta pentlandii | reverse complement strand
TTTTATTTTATTTTATTTTATTTTATTTTATTTTATTTTATTTTATTTTATTTTATTTTATTTTATTTTATTTGCCTTTGGAAGTACGTTGAATTGGAGAGATGATGCAGTGGAGATTGAGGTGAGTGTTATGGTGGGTTTTCTGGGATTGCCCTCATACCTTTTCATGTACACTTTAGAGAGAAGTTTGTCTCCTGGCCTTCCAGTATTTTAAGTACAAGCAAGCCTTCTGGTGCATAGAAAGGACTTTGGGGTGCTGGGGAGGGCAACAAGGTTCAATAAAGCTTGCTATGAGTCCTGACAGTTTCCAGTGTGGATGGTGGTGGGATGATCCATGCTGGCTGGGGGATGTAGTGATAAAGAGGAGCAGGGAATATTCAGGTGGTCTGTACTTTGCCATGTCCTGTGTCTCATCCATGTCCTGTAACATGGCACTGGTCCTGAAACTCTGTTTCTTCTAATTCTCTGTCAGGAGAAATCAGCAAGCACTCTGATTTTCAGCGTATGAAAAGTCCATTTGTTACTGCAATCATGGCCTTTTTATTTTTTATTTTTTATTTTTTATTTTTCCCTAAAAGCTGTTCCATGGATATGATCAACCCTCTTAAACCTGTAGTTCTCTTTGAGAACTGGAGTACTGTCTCCTGCTTTATCATAATCCCACTGTCTCCTTAAAATGGTATTTTGGAACTGCTAAACTCATCAATAATAACTTTGTTAGTGTAATTTCTTCCTTCTTTCGCTTGAAACATGAACTCTGACTCTTCAGTGTTCTTGCAACACCACCAATATCAAACACAGACATATAGATTTCACGGGAGGCACTATTGACAACTATGACTCTGTCCCTCTCTGTTATCCCAGGGAACAGATGGATAAAGGAGAAGCGGAATAATTTAGGTAAAGCAACATCAAAGATGATACAAAACCTGCATATTAAGCTAGAAGAAAGTATTTGCTTGTTTTCTGCTGGCTATGTTGCTGCTGGGTGAAATCCAGACTGGGTGAAATAAGTGCTAAAATTTACTTCTACTCTGGAACACTATTTGGGACATCCTGGAAATCCTGGACCTCACCTTATGTTTTTCCTATACTTTGGTGCACCTCAGTGATGATGTGGCTAAATTTCTAGATGTGATGTGAGCAGCTGTGGTGTGAGACTCCTGCAGTTTGTTTCTGTCCTAGAGAGGAGGAAAATGAAGGAAGCTCTGCCCTCCCACAGTGCGCCCTGTGTTTCTGTGGTGTCAATGCAAATTATTTCCATTTAGAAAATGTGATCTTGCAATTGAAATGGGGCATCTGGGAAAAACATCAGTTTTCAGGTTACCACGGGTGCCACTTTCCATTTGAAAACAGACATTGTGTGTGTGTGCATTGGAGCACCTTGTGCTCCCAGGACACCCCAGCCTCACCACCCTGGCCTGCTGTGGGACCTGCTGAGGAGAGGCTGGGGGCTCGTGGGGGCTTGCTGGTCACACAGGTACTCCCTCCTCCCAACTAGGTGGTGGCTGATGATGCATCCATACTATAAAATGGTCAGTTAGAAACTTTCTCCCTCAAGAGTGTGTATAGGTGAAGTTAAACTTCCTTCCTGACCTCAGTGAAGTTCCTCTCTCCTCTAATTATTTGTTATTTTCTTTTTTTCAGGCAGAGCCTAGATATGCTCCATCTTCTAGTGTCCAACTTGTCTCCTCAGCACAGCCTAGCTGGCTGCCTAAAGGTGTTATACTGCCTTTTGGGTGCAGTAAGTGGACTGCAGAAAACATGTGGGATTATGGTGGAGGTTTCCCGTACCTGCTTTTGTGTAATACAGGATGTTCTTAGATTCAGCCTGCGCTGGATTAAAGCTGGGTTTCTGTTCTATGGATCAGCGCACCTGCGTTGCTTAGCGAGCTGTAGCCTGAGCAAGCTTGGCAAGGGACAACTGTTGATAGAAATCATGAGCCACAAAATGCTGTTTACCCTTCTATTTCCTTGACTCAAGAAAAACTTTCTGTTTTGCAGGTATTTAAATTGATTTTGCTGTTGTCTTTGCTGCAGTATTCTTATGGCATGCTGTTCTTACTGGCAAAAAAATGGAGAAATATCAAGAATAAAACCCCTTTTTCCTGCAGAACCCTATGGTCCAATGAGTGCCGTATAATCAAATGATAGGAAAGGACAGCTTAGCTGAATGGCTTCCACATTCACAATCTAGATTTCCAGCCACATGAAACAAAATTTGAAAAAAATAACCAGGACTGAGCATATTTAATTTCTTTCTTCTGATGGAAAATTTGCAGGTATCGGCTTTTAACATAGACAATGGGGACATTGTTCCTACATGTTGAAAGACTGGAACTTTATTTATGCTGTTTTTTGTTTTCTTAATGCCTAGTATTTATGAGGATCAACTGCAGCAACATGTTTTGGACAATTAGCTCATAAATAATGAGAATTGTGCTTTCAGATATTACCAAGCATCTGCACACAAACACAATTTGCAGCTGATTGACTACTGCCACTTCCCAAACAATGGAATGGCTTCATGTAACAATAGAACTCATATAACTCACAGCTCCCTAAAACAGCTTCAAACAGTCCATAAAGGCGTCTAGAGAAAGACTAGATTCTTTGTGAAGGTCACAGCCACACAATTTTCTGTTTCAGGTAGTTGAAGGAGGTGCTAATAAAAGATTAACTAGAGGTTGCCTGTTTAAAAAAAGGTTAAGAGTGGCCTTCTGGGCACGTCTGCTGCTTAAAACAGCCAAGAAGAGAGAAGTCTGTGAAGGGAATAGCCCAGGAAATAAGTGGATTTGAGGGGCCTGGATGACACCTGAGGAACTTCTCCAATTTCTCTACCATGCAACTTGCAAGATCTTCCAAAGCAGAAAAACCTGTCAAAGGGAAATTAAAATAGATGATTAGGAGAACTATGTATTTTCATGCTGACTCCAAAGACAACCTATGGATACCTACATGCAAGCATACACAAAGGTACACTTGTTTAAAGTAAGATCCAGTCTTAGAATTATATAATGCTCAAATTCCATGCTTGCAAATTTTCAATTAATTCAGAAAAAAATAAAATAAAGCTTTTTAATGCTTCTTACTGCTGCGCCCAGCTTTGTACTACAAAGGCTTTATCTAATACCTAAGCCAAAATAGGCGCCTCAAAAACCAAAGCAAGACCACAGAGAGGGGTCAGCTGCCGTGGTGAAAGTTTTGCTCAAGAATCCTCTATCCAGGCCAGTCCTTGTGTCCGTGCTACCAGCTTCAGCTGGTGCTCCCTGTTTTCCTCCTGCTAATTAGTCTCTCCTGCACGCTGTTGACTCCTCGGTATTCAGGAGCCTGTTTACAGCCCGGCGTTCCTAGGCAAGGGCCACGCTGGCCCACGTCCTGCTCCCGGTTCCCCAGGCACGGTCACGTCGCTGTGCTCTGCTCTTCCTGGCTGCAGGCCTTTCTGCTGCTGTTTGCTCTTTCACGGAGGGGTAAGCCAGCTTTGCCCACACAAAACTAACAGCCCATGTGTGGGCTGCTGCACTACAGAAAGTTGTTTCCCCACCAGAAGCAGGTTGCTGAGCTTTCCCTGCAGCTAGACTGGGGTTTGTGAGGGAAAATGGGGCAGGAGTTCGAGATTTGGCAAAGAGGGGGTGCGAGGTAGAGCATGCAAAGGGGCATTCAGATTTCAGTCGGGGCTGTGGCTCTAAGGCTGTGCAGGACTGCAGGGATCTTGAAGAAGATAAGAAAAGCAGGGTGCTGAAAAGCTTGATTTGGACAAACCTGCATGGTTCAGAGGGACTGCAAGGGAGCAGAGGGCAGCAAACTGCCTTCTCATCAGGCTGTCCCTTTGCCTAAGGCCAGCCCTACTCCCACAGCTCCTGCACCCGAATCTGCCTCGTGCTCCCTCACATGTACCCATGGGAGCTGCCGCCGCTGGGCTAGCCACCCTCACGAGGCAAGTGATGGTCCCAGGAAGCCTTCTCCATCCTCTGGCTCCTCATGCTCCCCTTTTCCCATCAAAAATGTGAAAAGGTTTATGTTTTTGTAGTTGCCTGGACTGCTCTGTGGGGCAAGGCATTGAACTTGGGAACATCTAATGGCACTAGTCTTCCTCATCTCTGTTACATCCCATGGAGAGGAGCAGGACATTCATCACCCAAGTGTCTGAGCACAGCTCCTCTGACCTGTTTCTCTTCAGTGATAGGCTTTGATTTAGATACCTTCTCACAGTCATCTTTTATTTTATACTTCTTTCAGCATTAGAAGCCTCTCACTTCACACATTTTGCTGGGGCATGAATGGTCAGCAGGTTTCAGCTGCTAAATGATTTAAGCTGTGGCCACTAATGAGTCAAACTCATCCCGAGATGATGGGTTAGCAAAATTTACTTCTAACCTTTCATCTGCTTGATAAACTACCTGCATGAGGAGGGCCAGCCCTTAAGTCAAGTACCCAGCTATGTCACATTAAGCTAGTTCTATCATTTACTATGCTGACCATAGAAAGGGTACGTGCTGAACTGTGCTTTGGCTTCCCTGCTGCTCAGGCATGGAATAGTTCTTATAGATTATAGGAGCTGGCCTTTTTGATGATATTACCTAAGGCTTCTGGGCGTTTGCCATACTTTATTCATTTTTTTTAATCTGCTCTGAAAAGCTCCTGTGAATTTCCCTGCAAAACAAAAGAGGCAGGATTTCCTCAGCAAACTCTGCCGCTCCTCCGAGGAAACACTCTCCACGGATCCTGCCTTCATCAGTCAGCAGCGACAAGAGACAACATTCAGACACTTCCAATGTTTTGGAAGTGTCTGAATGTTGATCAGGTATTCTCAAGTCATTAAATAAATGGAACGGCGTTTTCAGCAGTATTATTAGCAAGATGAATATAATTTAAGGCTGTAGGAGAGTGCTTCATTTCCTACCTTCAGTAATAAACTGAAAATAAAATGTAAATGTCAAGCGGTAATGCGGCAGTGTGCTTAGCAACCAGATTCTCAAATGTTATGGAAATGCCAACTGCACTAAGTCAGAGCCATGTGTTTGTGTGTTTGCGTGTTCGCATCTGTAAATAATCCTCCTTCCCTTCCTAGAACCTAGCTGTTGGCAAGGGTTGTTTTGCTCCTCTTCCCCACTTGAGTGATAATTAGCTTAATGAGATTAAAAGATAGTGGAGAGCCAATATATCTTTGATTGAAAGAAAGGTCTGAAATCTCTAGGTACAAAGTTACCTCTTGATATCAGCCTGGCAGACAAAGAGGTATTGGACGGGATAGAAATGTAACACACTTTTCAGAAGCTTCACAATGCGTCATTTGGTATGAAGAGTAGATGTCTGATAAGCATGACATTATAAGAGGTGCCTTCAGGCTTTGAGATAAAGGTCAGCTATGTTTATGGGGATTTAGATAAAAAAGGTATGCAAAGGGACAATCTCTCAGCTTAGGATATGTATGAGCTCTTCATTTACATTGGAAAGTCTTGGGAGACAAGAAAAAAAAATGAGTTGTTAGGCTTTGGAAAAAACTTACTTGCCCCATCACGAGGAAATAAAGATGTTATTTCACAGGCTAGTCAAGGTACAGTGTGGATTCAGTGAAAAGAATTTCCCTGCCTTAGTTTCTTTCTGATTAGCTCATATTACATTCTTTCTTCAAATATTTGTGGAACGTTACCAGTTCTTACTCATCTGCCCCTAAGGTCCTTCCTTGCCTTTTTCATTTAAATCAATCCATCTCAAGCATTATGCATTTTTGTTGCTTTTCCCTGAACTCCCTGTACTTTGTCAATACCTTTTTGGCAGTAAGATACCAGATCACACTGTGCTTTCTGAGGAACGATCTCATGGGAGCAGTAACTATTATTCTTAACACTGGAGCAGGAGTACTACTGCATTTTACAAAGCAAAGACGATTCTAGCAACCTGCAAGCCCTGAAGAAGCAAGCTGCATCAGCTGGGCATGGCTTTTATGCATGAGCATGCTGCTGAGATGCTCTTTATGGGCTTCTTTAATGAAGTACCTTTTGTAACTGTAGTGTTTACTGAATTTTCCTCAGCACACTGTCCCTCTCCGTCCTATTTCTTCCACACTGTTGTTTTTCCCAATGTTTTGCTTACCTGACAGCTGTAATCCTGGCTCCTGCTGTCCTGGCTGCCCTGGCTCTTGGTGTCTGTGCTGTCTGTCCCCTTCCTGTGTCAGTCCCACTGCTTGAGAAAGGCTATGAGGCTATTTGTATCTTTAATCATCAAAATAAATGAAAAGCAAAGCTCTTGTTGACTTAACTGAAGGCTGAATTTTATGATATTTCACAGGTAGGAATGCTTTTCTTTTAATAAAAAATACATATCGGAAAAATTACATCATCTGCATTTTCTATACTCTCAGTTAGATCCAAAGCAAGCTTGTCTTGAGAATATATTTATCATCAATATACCTAAAAGGGAGGCTGAGACCACGAATATCTAACGAATCTTTCATCTCCAGTGAGTCTGTGCTCAAGGGCTGTACTGGTCGGTAATTGAGAGATCTGCGCAGGAGCTTCATTAGGAGATTGACTAGAATATTTTTTAAAAATCCCATTAAAAAAAAAAATCTCCAAAAGATTCTTAAAACAATCATCTTGAAAAGAAAATGAAGATATTCAGATTTTGATGGTTGTCTTGAAATTTTGGAACCTTTGAATCCTAAAAGTTTGAACAAGTTCTATGAGTCTTTTCGCGGTGGAAAATCAGACCTCTGTTCAAAAGGCCTAAACAGAGAGTTTCATTTTAAAAAGTAGATCAGATGCTACTTCCAAAGACTGTAGCTACATTCTAATGTCTGCTCAAAGCCATTCTCCTTCTCCCTTTAAAGGCATTTTTCAGGAGGAAAGTCTCCTGCAAAGCAAGTGGCTCTGCTCTTGCATGCGTTTGACAATGTGGATACTACAAGAATAAATGGAGTAGGCAAAAATATGAGCCTGCTTACCTACTTCACTGCATGCAAAGAAACAATCCAAGCCATCACCGGCTGCCTCACAATTGAGAGCCTTTTTTTTTTCCCTTTTTTTTCCCTTTTTAGAAAATGAAGATCAAAGCAAATTCAACAGATACAATGATTCTTAGTGGCAACAAAGGAGTTCGGAGTAACTGGTTCCTAACATTAATTTTAACTTCTAATACTTTTGCTAACACCTGTTTTTCTCTGCTTCGTAAATTGCAATTACTCTATTTTGGAAATATATTCTACCAAATTCTTTTTTATGGTTTTACACAGAGTTAATTTAATATATTTCATCTCACTCCAGGCTAGAAGCAGAGCATCTCACATGCTCTCACATTTTAAAATTGGTCCTGCCAAATTCCTGCGTTTAATTTTTCAAGAGAATTTATCTTGTAGAATAAGGAAACTATGAGAGATTGTCTTAATGAAATTATGCTCCATCCCACTCCTTCATGCTTGTATCTTAAGTAGTTAGACAAAACACTCTGATGAAAAAAAAAAGAGACTTTAGAGAGAATTAATCTTTTAAGGTACACAGTGTAACCAAAATATCTCTCTTCTCTAGAAGGCTGAGCAGGTGAGTATATACATATGCAATTTCTTTCAGAGAGCTTTTTTGTCTTATCACAATGTTTTGCACAGAAGATATTAACTGTAATTTAATCAGTTTAAAGTAGAATCTTTTAGGAAGATTAACAGTTTTAAAAGTTCCTAAGAGGTTTTAGATGCAGTACTAATCACTAAGCTTGGAGTCAGCTTTTAAAAACCCATTCTAACAACTTATTGAGACTGCCAACATAGTTCAGAGGAATTTTCTCTCTTTTGCGTGGTGAAGAGGAGGGAATGAAAAATTTTCCACTGAAAGCTCTGTGAACCCCTTCTCATAGTGTTCATGGTACATGGGCTACATCTAGGATGTCAAATTCAACGTCCAGCCGTTTGGTCTTTTTAGTGGGTTGGACAAGGGGTACAGTGAACTCAGGAACAGAGATGGGCAAGACCCCAAGGCAAGTTATAGAACATTTTCCTAACTGTTTTGTCAATTCTTTAACAAAGAGCTATTGGCTGTATGAAGTCATAACTGGTTTGATTAAATACTGAAAAAAGAGTTTTTTTTCTTCTACAGGTTCTTTTGATGGCACCGATCTCTAACCAGCTGTGTTAGTGGTCTCCTCTGCTGGTGGCCACCTCAGAGGCAGGCAGGCTTCCAGGGGAGGAGGGAGAGGAGAGGGTGTTTTTAGATTCCTGCTAGAGACACTCCTGGAGCTAAAGACTAAGTTCTCTGACTTAAAAAGAACTGCAATTTAATACAGATACTGAAATTTATATTTCAAGCCTTTGTAATCACCTACTCTGATCTTTCAGCTGACATCATCCCCAGACTTCTCCTGGTTCCCGATTGAAGTCAAGCATATTTTGCTTCCTCAAGCAAGAGGAAAATAATTGCATCTTTATTAACAAAAACTCTGAATAACAGAAAGGCTACTCAAAAAACCTGAGAGCCTGTCCCAAGATCTAAGGACATGAACAATTAAATCCTGGCACTTTTTCCTTTTCTTTTTTTTTTTCAGCCTGCATTTGGGAGATACCTTAAGGTTTCTCCCACATTCACACCTTCTGATACACTGCATGGCTCTCTGCCTAGCATCTTCTTCTATATTGTAGGTATTCACAGGTAAACACATATCACTTAGATATATAGCAAAGTGAAATTTGATCAAGACATAGAACTCCTGATATTTGTGCTCAAAGCTTATTTAACCTTCCTTTCCAGTTTTTCAGTTGTTCTGATGGCTCTCCTCCAAATGTTTTCTTGTCTATTTACCTCTATCTTTCGAGAGTTGGGGCATGAGGATTGGTCAAGGATGATGAGAGAAAAGCCGTCACATCCCCTAGAAAACAGAGGCAAAATAACCTCCTTGTTGTTGTTGTTGTCCTGTATTCTTCTGTTGCTCAGCACAGGATCCTGCTGTCTGTTTATCTTGGTTGCTCTGGAGATCCGGTTCAGCTGACGGTTCACAGCAATGCCCAATTTCTCATCAAAATGCCTCTTTCTTGGACCACAGGTTCGCAGCCTGTGAGCCTGATCTGCAGCCTTTCTTACTAGAAGAGTGACTTAAAATTTGTGCTTCTTTATGCTCAGTTTTGCAAGCACCTTCAATGTTGTGCCCTGTTGTGTCCTCTTCTCAAATGCTCCCAGTCCCTATTCTTTGGATCATTTGTGAACTTGGATCAGTATTATAAGTTTTTGTATCTCCATTTCACTGATAAAAATGTTGCAAAATGAGTGTGAATGCCTCTGGGAACCTGTTAGAAACCCATCTGTTTGGTTATGATTTTCTGCTTTTAGGACTTGTACTTCTCATTTTGAATCTAGTATTCTGTGTTGATTCTTCCTTCCTCTCATTATTAACAGTCAAACTTATAATATCACAAAAAGGTCATCAGATTTACTGGGCAAAATTTCTTTCCTGTAAGTCTGTTAACTGGCATTACGCTACTCTGCTTTTAAAATCTATTAACTGTCTTCCTTATTAGCTATTCAATTATTTGGACTGGGATTGCTGCCCAGGTGATAGTTCAATATTTATTTAACATTCTTTTAAGAGCACTGGCACAATACTATTTTTTCCCTATCCTTTGGAAGTTCTCTAGTATTCAATGTGCTATTGAAAATTGGCATATTGTCTGATCTCTAGAGCTCCTTGACTTACTCTTTTTGATATTTGAATGAAATTTTTCAAGATTAGATGATTTTGATGCTTTGATTTTGTTTAGATTCACTGATCTCAGTTATGTTTCAAACGAAAAGCTTCCTAGCAGCCTCTGATTTAACTATACCATCTGGCTTTTTGTGCTAATTGAAACTTAGCAAGGAGCTTTTAAATAATAACTTACCAAAGACAAGATGCAGAAAGTTTCCAGAACCAAGGTAGAAAACTGAGCAGTAAGTCAAATAGAGTTATCTAATTAGAAGCCGTAACGAGAACATTTGGTTAATCCCACTGAGGGATAATGAATCTCCAGGAGCCTACACTGGCAGACAAAGTCACCTGGTGGAAATCTGCTCACACGTCCTTGAAGAGACTTAAACATAGCCTTGTATTTCAGAAATGCCTTTACCGGGCGTACTGGAAATAAGAAACGCCAAATTGCTTACTGATAAAAGCAGCTGAAGGCAGAGAGAGTGTGTGCTCTAAGATAGCATTGCTGGTGTAAGAGGGAGAGAGGCACCAAGAAGAGAAGGCTGGAAGAAGTAACATTTTATTTTAAAAAAATCAAATTGGAGGCCAGAGCTGGGTGAAAAAGTGCCTGCCTAGATGAAAAAGTGCCTAGATGATGGTGCTGGCAGTGCTGAATCCATTGGGGAACTGACACTGGAGAGGTGCTTGGATCTTGGTACCAGTGAGTTTTGGGTCTGGGGTGGCTTTACTGGTGGATTATCGAGCTTCTCTTAAGGGCAGATATGAGAGCTACAGGAGCTGATTTCTCATTCTGAAGACTTCAGTGGGTTATGGCCTTCCCCCTCCTGCAGAATGTTCCCCCCGATCCTCCACCTCGCTAAGCCGAGCAGCTTAGGGAGCCAAGCCTTTGTGGCTCCCTACAACAAATAAAGCAGCTATGGAGTAGCCTGGCAGCGGTATCTGTTTTTGGGTTTCGGTGAGAAACGGGTGGAGACAAAAGCCTCCTGCCCAGACAAGCCAGAACAGATGAGCGCAGAGGGTTTCTGAGAAGGAAGAGAAATAGCCGTGTCCCCAAGCGCGGGAAAGGGAGGACAGACGCAGCTCTGGGACCCCACAGGGCTCTCAGGGGCCAGGTGTGAGGTGCAGAGGGGCAAAGAGGTGATATTGTTTTTAATAAAAGCATGTTGACCAATTGCACTCGTGTCTGACCAGGAGATCGGAGGTATTAAGCTCCCATTGACCTTATCCAAAGAGATATTCTAATGAGGCCAGGTCACCACCCCAGTTTTGTTAGAAATAACAGTGGACGTTCAACCTCTGCTATCCATCAGGGAGCCCACAGCGATGCTTTCCTTCAGGAGGTGAGCCAAAGGAACTCCTGTTTCAATGGCTCTGCTACGCTCTCGCACAACCACTGCCTTGTTTGATCTGTGTCCCCGTCATCACTGCAATTTCTAATGAGAAACATGCTTAAGAGAAAGATTTCCTGAGGGCCACTGTTGTTTGGGGCTATTATTCAGAACTGAAAAGAAATCTGGGTTGAACCTCTTTCTGTAAAGCAGAACAGATTATTAAGAAAGGTTTGGATAAAGACCTTGATCAGGATCTTAACAGCCTCTGGGAAACGTGGGGTTCAGCCTTTCATTTGTAAACACGGTGGATGCCCGTTCATGCTTATGCATCCTACCACTGTGATGCTCTTGGCAAGGTGGTAGGTGCAGTCCTGGCCTCTACTCCTCCTCATAGAGATCCCTCAGGCTGATTATTTTTCAGAAGGAGGTTTGCCCAGGTTGAGTTTTCCTATTCTATAGAAACCCTGCTTTGTAAAACCTCTCCACATAGCATCTGTGATAGTCCCATGCACAAATACCAGCTACCAGATGACTTGACAGATTGCTGGAGAGCTGGGGGGATTTTTTTCAGGTAAGGAGGTGTTTTGGTGTGAACGACTCACACTGCTGACCTGCCACCTCTCTCCAGCTGAGGAGGAAAGGGGAATGAGGCCCTCCAAAGGCACCCTGTGCCCCTCAGGATGGAACCAGTTGGCTGCAATCCCGTAGTCTCCTTGCCAGCTGCATCAGTCTCACCAACTTCATCTAATCATCTCCAGCACAACCGGTGCTTGTATGCAAATGGCTAAGGTGGTTAAGCAAGAGCACTATTTAAAGTGTTTCTTGTTCTTTCTATAACTTACTCAAAGGAAACTGGCTTTCCCTTTTACCTCCATGTGGCAGATTTGCTTTAACTCCGAGATATATTGCTTCTAATTTACTAAAACTTCTGTGCATGCCTAATGTCTTCTGTCGAGGATAACTTTTTCAAAGTGTGGATGTCAGCTGAGTTACCATCAAAGCAATAAAATCCAGTGTTTCAGTTTTCCTATTTAGATTTTATTAAGTCATTAATTGTGCTGGTACCAGCAAGGTATCCTTGCAAGTTTAAAGAACAAAGGCAGTTATTCTGTAATATGCACATTCCAGGACATTTAAATTATTGACCAAGTATGTAAATAATTGATAGCTCACAAACGTATCAGTGTAAGAGCCCTGGAAAGCATTACATTCATTTGCCAGGGAGATGGAGGGGTCAGGACTTCTGTAAAGAATAATGATTCATTCTTTCCTTCCTGACTTGAATGCCATTATCCTGCTTAGCTGCATGAACAACACATTTAGACCTGCACCAAGGAATAAGCCCCTGATACATGCACTAAGCATGAGGAAGATTGTATAAAGATGTGGTTTTAGTCATAACATGTGGTATTGATTTCATTTGCTGTCCTGGTCCCAGACTGAAATGGCCATGGAGTGAGGAAACCTTGTGATTTCCCCAGAAAGAGAAGTAAGAATTTGAAAAAAAAAAGAAAAAAAAAAGAAAAAAGAAAAAAGAAAAAAAGGGAAAAAGAGGAAAAATAAATCTGTATTCAGTAGGGAAACTGAGCCTTATCTGTAAGCACTTCTCCTGCTTTCCCTGCCGTGGGCCCATGCAGCTATGTCTGGCTGCAGAAACCAGTGACATTCACAGATCTGAGGAGAGCAAGGACGGCAGCAGTGGCAAGGACCTGCTGCACGCTGGTCCATGCATGGTGGTCCCTCTTGGACACCTGGAGATCTTAGGGGAGCCTGCGAGCAAGGTAGCATTAATGAACGATGCATCCATGGCACTCTCTCTAAACAAAAGTCTGTGCTGCACAGTTTAGAAACAAGCAAGTATTTATGAAGAGCACTAGCAGGATGGAATATCTCAAAGCATGTAAGCACTGGAGAGTAAAAACCTGCTCTACCTGGCTGCTGGGGTGGGAATATCAGCCTATTTTCTTATGGCTCTTAGCTGCTCTTGGAGCAAAAATTCTAGTTTTTGTTGGAGCTGTGATTTCAGTTTTGTCTGGATAAATCCTGAAGCACATTTTAATTCAGTTGAGACCATCAAATTTGGAGACTGGTGCTTTTCATCACCTGGCTTTTGCTGACCCTTTTTCCATAAGCCAGATTTAAGCTAATGTCTAAGACAGAAGAAAGTGGACACGGGAGACATGAGAGGGGACAGTTGCCCAAGGAGCCAAGGTGTTAGGGAATGTCTAAACGTGACATGAACTCACATGGGAAGTGAAGGACATGCAGTCTGCAGACAGCTCAGTGCTTGCTCAGAGAGCAGGGATACGGCCATCCCTCTCTCTCGTGGGCCACATTTTCTGAGCAATAGTTGTTCTCAGCTTAATTCTCTCCCCCTTCCCTTCCCTTCCCTTCCCTTCCCTTCCCTTCCCT
>VZSG01000244.1:897522-919995 GCA_013398315.1 Nothoprocta pentlandii | reverse complement strand
CATTTAAATGGTGATCCATATGGTGATCCATACCCCTTTCACTCTTCACCGTATTGATAAGGGGCAGAGGAACAGATATTTATCACTACTTATATTGAGAATTAGGAAAACATCCCTAAAATCTTCTTAGAAACACAGTTCTTGGTCTACAGATAAATCGGTATAAATAAAAGAATTTATGCCTTACATGGTACTTTTAACCCGTCTTGTAAAAACCACATTTTTCTATATTACCCAATAATGAATATTACAAGTAGCAACAAGTTTCTGGTCCTTCTTCCCATTTCATCTCTTCATGGGATGCCCCTGCTTTGTCCTCTGCTTGTCTGGCTATTTCTGCTGGCTAATAAATTGAGTGGAAGAGCCCCATCTCTGACATTTATAGTGTCTCTCCTAGAGATCATAACCTCAACCCTGATAAGAGTGTTCTGCTATATGTGAGGAAAGGAACTTTCATTACAGTTTTCTTCATGTCTGAACTACGAATACTCTGTGGTCTGTCTTTGATTTCTATGTTTCATATCAGAAGGAGGGAAGAAAGACTAGCTGATGTGATAATTAATTAGATGTTGAAATTAAAAGGACAAAGTTTCTTTACCTTGTCTCTTTGCAACGGCTGAGATGAAAATAAGCCATGGTAAAGCCAATATTTACCATCATAGAAAGATTACCTTGGCTGAAATAGCGTTCATGCGTTAGATTGTTCCTTGTACAGAAAACTCATCCAGGAAAGAAACAAGTGAATTAGAAGACCAAAATAAATGCATTTACTTAGCAACTAACTGGATGTATTCCAGTACTTGCTGAACCCCTGTGGAGCAATTCATATTGCTTTGTAGTGGAATCTAAAATGTTTTTCAACAGTAGATGAGTTGTTTGTGAGACTGAAACTGGTGAACCATAACACGCTCTGTTCCTGGAGACCTTCCTGCTTCTGTGATCAAAAGAAAATTTAACGTGTTTTATTATTTTTCTGTCCCTTTCATAAGCTGATATGTCTTCACACAGATAATTTAGATGCTTCTCAAGAAAAGCTGGCAAAGGCTTTAGAGTAGAACAAAGTATTACTTATGTGTACAGATTTGTTACCAGGATATATTCAAAACAAAAACAACAACAACAACAAAAAAAAAAACCTGCTAATTATCATCTGAGATAAGGTCTACATAGTCTGGTTTAAGTTAATCATAAGCTGAGTTCTACTTTGATTTCTGCCTTTCACAATGCAGGCAGGCAGAAAGAAAGAAAGAAAGAAAGAAAGAAAGAAAGAAAGAAAGAAAGAAAGAAAGAAAGAAAGAAAGAAAGAAAGAAAGAAAGAAANTCAAATAGAGAAGGCTTTAGTAGTTCAGAGCAAATTTTTGATGGGAAATGATTAAAGGTCTCTGCAGTGAGAAGGACTGTACTGCTGACTGCTTCTGTGAATGTGAGATTGCAGTCAGGCTCTGCCCAATGATCTCAGAAGCCCACCTTGTAAAGGCCTGATAGCATCGATTTTTGCTCTGAAACCTTTTAGACGTCCATTCTGGTAAGGAAGTAGATTCCAATAAAGGAAAAAAAATCCCATGGTAGTAATCAGAGAGTTATTCAAGCAAGAACAGGGAAAACACACTGAGAGCATTGCTAGAAAAATATTGAATGATCTAATTGAGAAAGAGCAAGTGAGCGGTAAAGCTGATGTAACAAAAATGACGGGAATAAGCATGTCTGAAAATACTTGAAATTTATGATGTTCTCACACTTTCTTTTATACTTTAAAGCATCATGATTTACATTCAAAACAGTTTGACAGGTTTAAATTTTAAATGGAGCTGGCTTAGAATTATGAATAAGGCCATTAAGTATTGCCTTAATAACCTTTTATTGCACAGAACAACTTTTATAATTGCAGAGGGGGAAAGAACCTCAGGCATTTGCATGCGAGTAATTGATGGGCAATTTACAATGTTTGTTTTCTATTTTCCATGGAGAAATGAAAGGGTTCTAATTTTGCTGTTGACATTTCTTTTTCTCTAATGGGAATTTCTGAATCCAGTCCCATTGATCAAGAGAGTGTTGTGCAGAGCTTAGAAAAGTAGCCAGCCAGGTTGAACTGTGTAAGAACAGGACTGCATAAATTCTGGGGTGAGAAGTATGGGTTTAGTATGAGCTAGGGCATTTGTGCACGTTTTCTGCTGCTAGCTCCACTGGTCTTACTAGTATTGCATGTTGTGCTTCATTCTGTCATTGTAACAATCCTCCCTCAAAGCCTGAATACTAGATATTCCTGGGGATTAGGAAATATGAAATAAGCCTGAGGGAGAGAGCTGGAGAAAATATGTCTGTAATTTCTGACTTTCACATGGGGAAATAGAGAGTTCCACTGACATCAGTCACTGTTGAGTCAGCGTCAGCCCTGGCCAGAACAGGAGGGACTTTTTGACTGGCATCATCTTGGCTTTGGAACGAGGGAGGTTGAAAAGTAGCAGCAATGAACATTATTGTTAGAATAACTATGATGAGGAATACCTTATGTGCTTTATTTACCCCTAAAATTTATCTTTTCCTTTAATTACTATGATTACAGGATAACTCTGTAAAAGAAATACTTTAAAATGTATGTTTTTAATTAGTAATTCTTGTCAGTTTTGAGGTTTTATTTCTTCCTTAAGGGCCTAAATCAAGAAGCAAATAGCTAACTTTAATCTTACTAGCAGTTCTATAAAGATCCATCCTCCTTGATGCGGAGCAGTGACCCTGTCATTAAAAGTCATCCTCCTTGTCAAAAACTAATGCATAATTCAAGGTTGATTGGAATGAATCAGAAATGCCTTTGACCTTAGTTGAGCTGGAAATCTGATTTGATCCTTACAAAGGTCCCTACTGGCTTCAAAATCTGTTGAGGGGTTTCATTTTCCACTCCAGGCTCTTTCAGGTCAAGTTGTGTCTTACTGGTGCTACCCGTGTGGTCTTTGTTGATAAATATGATGGGTTTTATTAGCCTAGCAGCTTTCACAAGGCCTAAATGGTTCTTAATGCTTTAATTGACTTTGGCCAGCAAAGAAGAAAGCAGAAGAGAAACTAGAAGCATCACACAATGCAAGAGAGAGGCACCAATGTGTAGGTTCCCCTAAAGACGATGGATTTTCTTAGGAAAAATACCTGGGTTGAAAGGCTTGAAACTGTGTACTTTGGAGGCGGTGAAAGACTAAGAGTGCCTAATGAAAAGCATCACTGTTGATAGAAATGATATTTGGGAAGGCACAGAGCAGAAATTTCAAACTCTTGAAATGTGCAAGCGTCAGAGACTCAGGGGGGTTATTCTGCTTTCAGAAGCAGCATGCAGTGAGGTATCTGTGATGTACGGCCTCGTGCTCGTAGCCTCATCAGCATCTGGAGGAAGGTCATAAATTTGACACCAATTTTTGAAGGTATTTCAGAGGAGACCTGGTAAACTACATAGAAATAGACCAGCTGTGCCTGTACCAGAAAAAAACAAAACAAAAAACAAACAAACAAAAAAAAAAACAGAGTAGGAAGAGCACAGAACCAGAAAAAAAAAGCAAAGAAGGAGTGAAGACATGGAATTAAAGGAGGAATAACCAAATAGACAAGGACACTACTGTCTGGAAATGAGGCAATTTAGGGTGGGTTTGACAGAGATATATAACATCACTAGTAGTTATAAAGAAGAGGGGTAAGGAAAAAGTGTTTATTGTACTTTGCAATGCAATGAAGGGAGTCCTCAAAAGATGTCAGTGCATGGCATATTCCAAACAAATGGAATAAACTGCTATTAGGAAACATGTAAATATGCTGGGGAACCTCTGCAGAAGTCAGAAGTTTATATTTGCATTTTAGTTATGTAAAAATAGTGAGCGTAGTTTGCCTGTGTTTC
Organism: Nothoprocta pentlandii; assembly: GCA_013398315.1. Taxonomy (NCBI): domain Eukaryota; kingdom Metazoa; phylum Chordata; class Aves; order Tinamiformes; family Tinamidae; genus Nothoprocta; species Nothoprocta pentlandii. The sequence continues at coordinate 916,121 of VZSG01000244.1, read as the reverse complement.
TCACTGGAGATTCAATCCAAAGGAGAATAAAACCAGAGACAGGAGTGAGGGCATCCAGACCCTGTGGCCTCTAATTATGACTTGCTGGAGATCCAGTCCAATGGAGAACAAACCTGGCCTGGGAGAGCATCACGTCCCTGGGACCTCTAGTTATGACTTGCTGGGATTTGCGTCACTGTAGCAGACCTCATGCTGTATGCAGCTGAAAAGATAATTCCCTCGAGATTGCCATGACGTGCTATTTGACAGGTACTGCATAGTGTGTCTCTAGCACTGATGTCTTAATATATTCACCTTGGTAAGTGAAGTGTCCATCAGCTTTCACAGACTGAGGCAAAAAACTCGGCTTCTTTTTCTCCTTGCTAAAGCAAAGAGGTTATAGCATATAAATGCTGATGATAAACTGTTTCTGGAAAAGTGTGCAAGAAGATAAAGTGTGAAGCTGAATAAAGAAACAGAATTTTAAATGACTTTTGTTTGCTTCTTGCAAATCTGTGGTGATGATGCCTTTTTATGTATAAAATAATAAAAGATGCAGTAGTGCTTTAACAAGATAATCTCAAACATTTGCTCTACACTAAAATAATTCTGAGTTACAGTAGCAAACCTTTGAGCCCTTATATTAATGCACTACCATCTTTCTGAATACTTCCAGTAGAGCAGCCTACAGTATCTGAAGAAAAGTATTTAGCCTAAATACGAATTTCACCCAGTGTTTTAATGAAAGTATATATTTTGATTCCTTGTCTTCATCTCTATAATCTGCATAGGCAATGCAAAACAGCACTGAAAAAACTCACATTTTTTTTCCTTCTATTTTTCATAACATTCAGTTTCTGACTTTTTTGTCACTATTTGCTGTTATTATAAAGCATGCTTCCACCTAAAAGGGAAGAGAGAGGACCAAGTAGTGAGAGCTCTAACTCAAAGTCAGATATCTTGGAGTATATACATATATTAGCCCAACTCATGGAGATACCACCTAAGCATAACTGCACAAAAACTGATTTAGCCTGTGCTTGTAGGTGACTCCTTCACAGATCACCTGCACTAAGATGAACTCTATACCCATACTGCTTCTAGTACCTATATCACCTCATTTAAAGCTTCCTTGAGTATCGTCATTTCTTCAAAGACCAACACATAGATGTAATCTTAGTTGAAAAATACATAACTGGAAATAAAGCCGTGTCCCTGGGTAATCCTGTGGCCTTTTTCCTTCAGTGACCCTATATAAAGCCAAGCTCTGATGTAGGAATAGTATCCCGGATTAAAATCCTGATTCACTGATAGGGTCTTGATTCCACCAGCTTTGTCAGACAGACCCCACGTGTTATGTGCGCAGCTGCTGTAGACAGAAGAAGGAGGACGCCTGGTGCCATAAGGTATGGCTGGATGTTGAGAAGGTGCTCATCTTTCTGCTGGAATGACAACAGAGAAGCAGCCCTGGCTAGGGCTTTAGAATGTGTTTTATTATAAAAACAATATAGTTTTTCCTGTTGGATGTTTGCATAACTTGCAGGGCAGGAAGGTTTCAGACAACAACTAACAATCTGAGGTTTGAAGCCTATTACAGAGCTATTAGCTGCAAGTGATAATCATAGCGTTGTCTGTGCTGCAAAATGACGCATGATTGTGACATATTTTTATCCTTTTTTTTCCCTATAGTTCTCTAATGTTTCATACGAGATCAGGGTTGATATTTCCTCCTGAGATGACAGCTAAGATCCTATAAACATTTCATATTGCTTCATAAAGGAGCATAAGAGGCTTTTTGATAGGTTGATTGATTGCCTTTCTACTTTTACATAAAAAGAAGCTGTGGCACAAAGGTTGAAGAACTTGTAAACAGTAAGAAATAGAAACAGATCCAGGTGGAATTTCTTTCCTGTGAGGGTGCCAGAGCCCTGGCACAGGCTGCCCAGGGAGGCTGTGGAGTCTCCTTCTCTGGAGATCTTCCCAACCCGCCTGGATGCTGCCCTGTGCCCCGTGCTCTGGATGTCCCTGCTGGAGCAGGGGGTTGGACTAGATGGTCTCTAGAGGTCCCTGCCAACCTCAGCCATTCTGTGATTCTGTGATTTGCTCACCCCCCATATCTTGGGTCATCTTACCTCCTGCTTTGCATTCACTCTCTTACAGTAAATAACATAGTTGGTTAAAAAAAAAATCCATTTTTTGGATGACAAGATGACCATGAGGCAGCAGTGTGTCCTGGTGGCCAAGAAGGCCAACGGGATCCTGGGGTGCATTAAGAAGAGCGTCTCCAGCAGGTCGAGGCAGGGGATCGTCCCCCTATACACAGCCCTGGTGAGGCCACATCTGGAGACTGTGTCCAGTTCTGGGCTCCCCAGTACAAGAGGGATGTGGAGCTGCTGGAGAGAGTCCAACGCAGGGCTACCAGGATGATCAGGGGCCTGGAACATCTGCCATATGAGCAAAGGCTGAGGGAGCTGGGCCTGTTGAGCCTGGAAAAGGGAAGGCTGAGGGGGGACCTGATCAGCGTGTATAAATACCTCAAGGGAGGCAGGGAGGAGGAGGGGGCCGGCCTCTTCTCAGTGGTGGACAGTGATAGGACTAGAGGAAATGGCTTCAAACTGAAGCATCGGAAGTTCCACAGGAACTTAAGGAAGCATTTCTTCACTGTGAAGGTGACAAAGCACTGGAACAGGCTGCCCAGAGAGGTTGTGGAGTCTCCTTCTTTGGAGATCTTTAAAACCCGCTTGGATGCAGCCCTGTGCCCCGTGTTCTAGGTGACCCTGTGTGTGCAGGGGGGTTGGACTCGATGACCTCTGAGGTCCCTTCCAACCTTAAGCATTCTGTGGTTCTATGATAGCTAATGCCAGATTTGGATCTGTGTATCAAGGTTTACTGTGAAATCTTCCTCTCTTCATACATCCTAGCCACTCCATTCAAAGCTCTTCTCCTTTTACCATTTCCCAGAGCTTGGTTCTTGTGTTTGCCACACCAATGCTCATGTGTCCCCTATGTTTTGTTCTTTCACCTTAGGTTATTCATGGCTTTGATAAATTATTCCAGTGACACTCTAGATACAATGCTTGTTCATGTATGGTATAAGAGTCTCCTCCACTGGAAAAAAAAAAAAAAAAGAATATTAAAAGGGCCAGTGAAGACATCAGGTGAGGAGGGGCCAGGAGAAACTGCAGGACTGTGTCTTTCCTTTTAATGATGCAGAAATACCTAGGATATTTTCTGCTCCATGTTGGAAAATTGCTGTTAACTGATTTCTTTAACGTGATGGCCAAGGCTCCCTCAGAGAGTGTGAGTCCCGTTTCAGATGGGCAGGACAGCTTGGTGCTCAGTGGTCACAGCTGGGAAATACCTCTCCTGCTGCCTGCCCTCCTCTTATAACAATCCTAACCAGGCCCAGTAAAATATAAGGTCACAAAATAAGCCCTGAAATATTCTCATATAATTCAACTCCTTTCCATTCACAGCAATGCAACTCTGTATGCCTTACTCGGTGCTGTCCATCACAGTTTAACGCTTTTTTTTCAGTAAAATATGGTAAAACAAATAGACAATGCATCATGGGCTTTAAAAAATGTAATAGTAACATTAATGGAAGCAAATGGCTTCCATTGCTTATCATCACTTCCTCTCATCTAAATTACCTCTTAAGAGTACAGCATTGTTGCTGCTTCTGTCTTTTCCTTATTTTTTCTTTTCTTTTTTTTTTCAGTTCAGCATTAGAAATATCACCAGAATAACTATCTTGACAGGCAATTTCCATAATTTTTCTTTTCCTCCTGCTTGACATCATAACTCACTATAGAAATGTCAGTCTTCCCTACACAAAGAGTGTTATATAACACACTATGTGTTAACTGGCTTTGAAATAGTCGGTACAAACTAGCTGGTACCTCTCTGATAACTCCTGGCAAACATCATATTAATGCATTTTTCAAGCATTGACAAGCAGTTCTGTTATATTTTTGAGAGTAATTGCTCAACTATTTTACTTCCAATGAATTTTTGTTTGTTAAACCTCCCATATGTAAATGTAGTAGTACATAAAAAGTATGAAGAACCTGATGTATGTTGTTAGAATTTCTGCAAATTCAGATAGTTTCAATTCTTATACTTCAGGTAAGATCATAGAGCTTAATAAAGTAACCACAAAAAAATCTGAAGAATTTCAGAGAGGAATCAAAGCTATATTCTTTTGAAAGTGAATGTGAATTCTAGCTTTTAATGACTTTGCATTTTCCCACATTTCTTTTGAGCACTTCTGTTTCTCCATCAAAACCCAAAAGTCATGTAAGAAAGGTGAAATAGAGAAACTACACCTGAAATCAGAATTCTGCTTTCTAATAATGCACTGCATTTCTAATAATGCATTACAATATTAGAAGCTGATAAGGCTTTCTTGAGTCTGCAAATGATACTTACTAAATTACTTTCTTATTAAAATGAGACTTTAAAAAGACCTAAATGAATAATGATGATGAAGCTCACAGTGAATCTGGGGAAATACTTTTACATGAAAAGAAGTTCATGACACCACCAACACAGGTCAAAGAAACTAACAAGGAACCTGAAAAATGATCCCGCAGCTACAGACTCTGTGCTCATCCAAACATCTGTGAATAGACACATTTGCAGGACAAGCAATTAGGAAACTATTCAAAAGTGATGACCTCTGGTATGACTGCTACAATATCCCATTAAAAAAAAAAAAAAAGAAGAAAAAACAGCTGGGCAATGATTATTTGATAATTATTAAGACAACTATAGCAGATGATATGTTAATGGATATTATTCTTTTACAGAGGTGAAGGAGTCAGGGATTTGGGAAACACATTTTCAAAGTTACCCCCTGAACAAGCTGCAGATTAGCACAACTTAAGATCAAGGAGAAGCTCTGAGAGAAGAATTTCATGGGAACCCTAAGAAAGGAGCTGGCAATTGAAAAGAAAACAGACTCAAGAAGGAGGAAAGATCCTTCAAGGATGAAGGAAAACTGCCAGTATTCATATACAACTTGTCAGATGGATACAGAGGGAAATCATTACGTGGGCCAAGCTTGGGTTCCTCTCATTTCTGTCTTGAAGAAAAAAATGAACGGCCTTACTATTTCTGACCTCTGCAAATAAATGTAAAAGCAAATGAAAGTATTTATCCTGACTTGTGCTGGCTGAAATTTGAGGTATAAGTTAACCTAAGGTTATTCTACGGATATGATGATGATCTCCGGGTCACATTCAGGGACCATGGCACTTCAGTGCATTTCCCTAGAACATCCAAACTGTGAAGAGTGGTCGAGCCTGTGTGAAAGTTGATTGCATGGAGTTTAGGTAGATGATGTCTCTTCAGATGGCAACATCGATTGGAAAGCTCTTTACCTTGGATGATACAAAGACAGCCTGCTGAGCCCCAGGCAAATCTGTAATCATGAGTTGCAAGTTATAACCAATACATTGTAAATAACAGACTATATGCTCTGTCTTGGAATAAGATATAACCTGTTATTTCAGCAGTTGCTCTAAGCCAAAATGTGTGTTATCATGAATAATTCTTATTATAATAACTGCATTTTATATGCATATAATGTAATTACATATGTAATCATATGTAGATAATGTAATTACATATGTAATGATATGTAGACTAAAACAGAAGAGTGATTTGTTAATAAGTCTTGGGTACATGTAAAAAAATCCAAATCACTTTAAATAACTAGTAACACCTTAATCAGGGGATCACACATCCCCTCTGAAGCCTGGACCTTTGTCAGCCATTTGTGCTCAAGGCTTTTTGCCCTCCTTTCTTCACTGATCCATAGAGGTGACTGCAGCTGTACTGCACTCGAGGGCCTGGACACCTTCAGTGCAGCCTGCATTACAGGTAGAGACAGACATTATTATCCCCCTTTTACCTCTGTTTGTTTGCTCTTACAAAGCGTGCAGCTCTGTTGTTTGTCTGGATTTTGTAAACAGATGCTTTCATTTGCTTTTGGTTTAACCTTGATTGCCTTAGAGTGGTTTTAAGGTAATTACTGAACTCTTATAATCCTTCTGACTATCTTAAAAGACAAGATACTGTCTGCTTTTCAGGTTGACTAGTCCTGTACTGTGCTGGCTGAACGTAAAGACGTTGCCTCTCTACCTAGAAGCATCCTACCTATGGAGGATATGAGCTGGTATTCTAGGGTCTGCAGGAAGAGATGTTCTCCACTGACCACTGTTAACCAGGGAAGTGATCTTACATGAAGCAAACCAGAAGCCCACATCACCTCCAAAGGCATGTAAAACTCATTAATAGGTTTATTTCTCCTCTGCAGTGAATATCGTTTGTGTTTTGAATGCAGGACAACGGTTCCTTCAATAAGATTGGGCTATTGTTTTGGTTTATAAGAAAGGTAGGCACAGTTTCATTCTTTCAGTTCATCATTTCTTCACTTAATCCATTTAAACTGGGAAAAAAAAAGAGAAATGAAGCTTGTGGCAGAAGGCAGAAATGAGATGAATACAGTTTTCAGCTAGCTAATGGGGTATATCTAGTAGCACAGATGTGATTATATGACATTGAAGTGGATCTGTTCCTGGCCTAAGGACGGTTTGCAGTCCACACTGAGCTCAGTAGGACTGCAGGCATGGTCCACGCAGTACCAGAGCTTGGACACTTCTATTCTGACTGTAATGAAGTTTTAGCACTCATTTAATGGGTAGCATTCTGAAATACTTACATGGAGCTAATTCTGCTTACTGGAAAACAAATGCAGTGTAAATTTTGGCTCCAAAGGCGAGCAATCGTATACCCTTCTTAGGTATTTAGCATGATGTTAGGGCTTGGATTATTATATATGACCATTTTGATACCATATTTGGTGGGGGGGCTATTTTTTATTGATAGCTAAATAAGAAAAAGGCTGTAGGCAGAGAGTGTAGAGTACTAAAGACTAAGCAAAAACACAGCTGGTTAGCTTAATTTTTATTCACAGATATATATTAACACAAATATATTGCATTAAATCAACCTCCTACTTAGCTCCTATCAGACAAATGAGCACCAACTCTATGTGTAGAAATGATTCTCAACTGTGATTGCATATCCCTTAATCAGATGCTGTGGAAGTGGGAGAGGTCAGTGCTCCACCAATACATTTTATTGGATCTCGTTATTTAACCAGCCATGCCTGGGAAAAGATGAACACTAAAAAAGAAAAATTCCTCCTTTCTAAATTTCAGCTGAGAAACCTTTGTACTAGTATTGCAGACAGATTTTTTTTCAACTAAGCTATTAAGTGTGATAGATAAAAAATACAAATTACTTGCAGCAGGTGACTAAACCCTAGTAAGAAGTAGAGGAACAATTTTTAGTTCCCAGGATTGAGAGTCCTGACCACTTCTGGTAACATAGCTGTGATCTCCCTTTTCTCTCTCTGGTTCTTGTGGAATGGGAGGAAAGAAAACCTGAACCACTGCACGTATCATAGAAATGATCATTGCTCTGTTGATTCATAGCATAGCTAGGCCAATCTTTGCTGTCTGACCAACAGACCTAAATGTTTTTTGGAATTATTACAAACCTCTAGCTGGAGTGGATTTTCCTGCATCATTGATAGATTTAATTCTGAAAAGAAGATAATTTTAAAAAATCCTTAGAACAGATAGAAAATATCCTTTGTTATGTCATGCCCTTGAAAGTCCTTTTCATAATGCTATAAATCATGATGCCATAAAAGCAGTACGTGTATGGAAATTCGATGGTTATGCAGGAATTTGATCTTATTGTTAAGAAGGAAGTGTAAAAGATTTACTATGACTAAATGTAGAAGTCTACATATGAGCTACTGATCTTCAGTTCTCTTTATACTTGATAGATACGTAATCAAAGATGAGTAAGATGCATGTCATCATAGAGTGGACTCCTAAATTTAACTCAGAGGAAAGCACTCATTTCCATCCATCAGACACAAAGCACCCCCAGGGTGTCTGCACAATTGCAGAATAATTAGCTGACATGAAATGCAGCTGACAGTGAGTGACTGCAGGTGTCTGCATGCAGCCGTGGTCGCACCGCTGGCCGGGAATCCATACAGGGGAAGATGCTTGGTCACACAGCCTAAAACGGTGCTGCTGCTAAGCCTAGCTGTGACACTGCCTTGCATTGTGAAGGCAAGAGAAGCAAAAACAGCTTATGAAACTCTGCAACACACCTATTGCCTCAAACACTATGTCAAAGTCAACTATGCATATGTGCAAATGACCCTTCTAGCAGGCAGCTGTGTCAAGTTTGTTTCATGGAAACATGACTTCTGTTTCCTCATCATCCTCCCCAGAAGTTTGAGTTATTTTTTTTTTATAAAACCTCATGCAGAGCACACCTTCTTTTAACTGAGGATACAGCTAGGATTTTAAAATACTATATAAACCAGCTCTATTTTGGGGTGTTACAGTTTGGAAATCAGTTCCTGTAAGGACTAAGGTTTTAAAGTTCAGTTCCAATAGGACAGAATGGCTAAAGCTACTTTCACAAAGGTCACCCCGATGTGGTTTAATATTAGTTTTAGGACTACAGAGAAGAGGATTTTAAGAGTTAGGTTTATTGATGGGATCAGAAAAGCTTGCTGGTGTAAGTGAATACTAGTGGAAAAGCAATTATTTAATTGCCTCTGGAGGGTGAAACTGTTGCTAAGCTTGTGGTTAGAGTAGCTGTTCAAGACAACAGCAACTAATTTAGTTAACTTTCTGCATAATCCTGCAACAGCCATATGGCTGGAATGATGCCTGCAGTCAGCATAGGGAAAAGACATATGTTTGACTTGTTCTGCCATGAAGAGCAATATCTGGTTGTGTTAGTGCTAGCATTGGGTTTGAGACTCTTAAATATGAAGCAGTAAACACTCAACTCTATTACTTATCCTCTGAGACCCACTGGCTGATGGCTGAAGCTGATGCTGAGACAGAATCACAGGGTTATTTTTTTGATGCAGGTGGGAATGTCTTGGCTACCATAATCTAAGTTACAGCACCTTCAAAATTCAGCATTGCTGTCAGCCTAGCTCTGGGCATCCAAGACTAAATTGTTTGCATCAGTTGTTCTCACAGGTCTGCAGGGATGCACCTAGGGTCAGTTCTGTGAGACAACATATATTAAAATAATCTTCTGAAGATGTTAGCAGTCACTGATCTGTAATTAACACCAGGGTTGGAACTGAGTGCAGGATTCTGATTTGGGAAAATGAGTGCTGAACAGCTAGTTTTATTAGTGCGTCTTGCCAGGTACTCATGTTTAGAAATGAGCAATGAAAAGAAAGATTAATAATTTAGAGTGCTCTCTGGGGTAGGGTTTACTTGGGGTGCAGTGAAGCGCTTTGGCTTCATTTACTGCTCAGATCTATCACAGCTGTGATGCTAGATACTTGTGGGCAGCAGAAATGGGGGAGAGAATGTTTCAAGGGCAGATCTGGGTATTTCAGCTCATTTTGGAGTCAACAGATGGGATGAACCAGTAGGCTTTTAGATATTGCTCTTGCTGAGCTTAAGAACTGGTTTTACAAGTGAGGATAATTTACTAACTTTCTGTGGCCTGTAGGCAAGGCTGGGGCTAGGGATGCAGGATCTGATAGACTATCAATATCTGCTCAGGGGTAGGGGGTCAAGGCTGGCGGCCAGTGAGGAAACAGCTCTCTCCTTATTCCGTCTGGGATAGGTATCTTGAGACAAGCACTATGCCTGGGCTTCAGGTTGTGTTACAGCAGGTCCAGGTGAGCAGGCTGAATGGTGCAACACAGACGGCAAGAATATTTTGTGTTTCTTTGCAGCCAGTATGTGGGTTTCAAAGATACCATCAAACTTGGGCCTGGAAACAACAGATCCTGAAATACTAGTTTTGCTGCTTGGATTCTTAAAGATGCTATGGTCTAGGAACCAGGCAGGTGTTAATTTTATAACCTCGTAATCTGGGCTATAACTATACCAGCTGGAGCTTGCGTATTTTGAGCTCTGTGCCCTTGATGGCTGGGTTTACTGCAACATCACAGAGACTCTGCCTAGGAGGAAGGGCTGTGCAAGAAATAGAGGAGATTCTTTGTTACTATTTTAGCCTCCTCCACAAGTGTATTGGAGCTCTCTTATTAAACTTGGAGTTAGAATAAGTGCTAAAATGGGGCAAATTGTGGGGAGGGTATGTTCATGCTCTTTTAAAGACATCAGGCTTGTAATTAAATCTAAGGCTGGAGTTTATTTTTTGATAGATGAGTTGTAAGACCAGACAGGCTTTTTATGTAGAAGCATATATTCTTATTTTAAGAATAGAGTAGCAGAAGTAGAAAAAGACTTTTTTCAGTTAGTTATTTTTCCAGATGAAGACTGGAGAAGTATTCTGGCTGGATCTGGGCCAGGAGATAGAGCTAGTTACAGATGGCAGAGACTGAAGAGTCGTGTTTGCTGCTGGCCTGAGAAAAGGACTCTGTGCTCAGGGTCCCAGAGTGAGACAAAGAACTCATACATCATTTTTTTTTTTCTGGCCTGAATGTGCTATCATGCTGTTGGTTTAGGGTTAAGGTTACATACTGCACAAGCTAAAAGATATGGTGTGCTAGTGGGAGAATATGCACCTATGTTATATAGATAAATTATACATACATAAATTATGTACATATATGCATATCTGTATGCAACATATTTACTTATTTTCCACATAAGGGCAAAGGCCAAAAATCTACCCTTGGTTAGGATGGTAGAGCTACTAACAGGAGGACCTTAGGAGATACACTCATTGCTATGGCCTTCAAGACTAGATCACTGATAAGCAAAACTATTGCTACAAGAGAAGAATAGCTTATCATTTTCTCTTGTCTACCTAGGCCTCCCTGTTTTAAGATTAAAGTCAAATTTTATAGCTGGGAGATAAGATGAAAATTTTAGTGTCCAGGACTACCCTACCCCAAAATCTTGTCAATGTGTTTTCTAATCTGGAATGAATAGTGGAGACAAATTCCTTCCCAGTCTTTGCTGCCCATTAGCCACAGGCTAACCACACTCCTCATGCCAGTCATACCAAGAGTCATCTACCAGTAGCAGAAGTATTCATAAGGAATTTGCCTCCTTTTGGCACTAGACATGATCCTAATCCATTATGCCTGATAAAACAAAAATTTACCCCTTTCAATCTCTACTCTCTGCCCAACCCTAACCATCCCCATAACCACAATCCTAGCCACAGGCTTAATAATAATAACAGCTTACCCAGGCAAGAAGACATAGCATGCCTGCCTATTGGTAGCAGTCCAGTCCACAGGCATGTCAGCATCTGGATATCAAGGTAGCTCTTCAGTTGAATGTTGACTTGATTCAACTGGCTACTACTGCTACCTCTTTCATTTATTTCTCCCCCTCTTCTTATTTTTTTTCTTCTGTGAAGTAAAAAGAGAAATCATTCTCTCATATAGCCCCACACCTCCTACTTTGCATCAATAAATTGAAATTTTCAATGTTGGTTTTCCATAACCCTAATCCCCTCTCTGGTCTTAATCTTATGAATAAACAAATGTCCCAGAAACATAAAAATTAGCTGTTGAGATGGACTCAACATGTCTATAGTTAATCCTGTTTCTCTTCTCATCATGAATCTCCATCCTACTCCAGTGAGTATAACAGATCCATGACAAAAGATGGTCCTGTTTTCAATAATTTTAAGTCTAAACATAATTCTAACCTTTCTTTCATAGCATTCTGGAAGTCTTAACCCAAAGGAAAAACACAAAATACATGCCATTCTTCACTTCTGGCTCACATTCCAACTTGGCGAACCTGGCACGACCCAGCAAACTTATTACCAATTTGGTCCTTTAAAGCATGAACACGGGACATGATCAGCAGTCAGCTAAGGTCTAACTTTATTATCAGCAGCTATGGAATATATTAGATTAAGTCTGCATCTCCTACAAGTAAGCAAAGGTGTAGCTAAGCAAGAACAGATCAGACTTTACACATTATCATAGGAGATTCCATGTTTTTGTGATGCTTCTCAGGTCCTGGCAAAGCTCTTCAATGTATTTGGATCCTGACTCTCTCTTGTTTCTTTTTCCTGTCCTCCCTCCCCCTCAATCACTCTTTACATGCTCCTATATGCGCTATGCATAACTGATCTTTTCCATCTGGTCACAGGTTTTATCATGTTTGCTATAGACAGCTCTCACTTTGTACCTATTTTTATTAGTTATGGTCTTCAAACTGCCTCAATCCAGTTTATGCAGCTTATGTGCTTACTGAGCTAGGTTAAATACAAGAAAGACATTTTCTACTACAAGGTCAACTTTTTCTCAGGTCCTTGCATACCAGCTTATCTGGGCAGGTTGTTTGGGAGCCGCGGTGCTATCTGAATAACAACACTCCCATTGCAGCTTGTGATGTACTACACAAACCTTCCTCGGGTTCTCTGTGTACAGGCTGTTCTGCAGACCTTGGTGCATTAGCAGGACAGAGTTATAGACCCGTACGTCCCCAAGAAGGGTGGGAGCACATGCAGTGCACATCTGCAGGGCACCTTTCAAGTTGTTTTGTCTGAAAGGAGTCTATCTGCATGCACCAAAGCTGCCGTGCAATACAGCTCAGGGCATAGTAAGTGGCAATGATTAGAAGATTAACTTCAAAGCATATTGAACTTTAGATTAAAAAGCTATTGTAGACCTACTCAATAACATCCAACCCCACCTGGACAAACAGAAACAAGTCTTCATTTTGCTAATGCTTCTCTTTCAGGCCAGCAGGCAATAAACCCAATTTCTTTGCTTTCCAGACTTGGCTTTTGAGCCTTTTCTATTTCATTAGCAAGAGGGGAACAGCAGCCCTCGCATCCCTCTTGTGAATCATATCTGTTTTTTTTTGCTTCTCATCCTAGCTGTCTGTTCCTCTTCTGCTTCAAACCCCATCACTTACCTATACCCGCAGGAAAACAAGCCCTTCTCACACCTGAAATAAGCTTTATCCCTTAGGCACCCTCTCTTACCTTGAGGTACTGTGAGTAACCCAACTCAACCAAGAAGATAAACACGAGCCTTCTGCCCGATAGACAAGTCCTATCACTCTGTCCTTACTGTAAAACAAACTCTTCAGTCTGTTTTTCCAATTACCAGTTCTAATCCTAGCTGTGATCCCAGCGCAAGCACTAATCCTGTTACCCAGCCTGGCCTGCTGCTGACTTTATGACTCATGGCAGTGAATCTTTTTGGAGCCTGGTCTCCAATTTATTTAAAAATGCACTATAGCTCATTGTATTCAAAGACATTTCTTTTTGTTGTTGTTGCTGCCAATCTTCTTATTGATGCTAATGAGCAAATAAAAAGCCCTTGTGGTTTGGGTAATGGTCACAGCAGGTACTAAAGGATTAGGGGGCTTTGTCATGCAAGGTCAGTAGAGCTAGAATTTGGGAGTGGAATTAGGTGTGAAAATAGGGCATTTTTGATGCAGGATTGTGCACAGGTCTCTGGCCTGTGCATGATATTAAGGGAGATCTGGATTTGGAGTTACTTGCAGGGAAATAATATGAATGTTTAAGCCATGACCATGCCACAAGCAAAACATAAATTTGAATGGTCCTATTTCCATAAGGGCTGTAATGAGTTAAGGTGCAAATCCTTCTTTCACCATTCCTGTTAATTGAACTCAGCGCCTGAAACACGCATGCTGTGCTCATGGAGCAAGCAGAAAAGACTCCACTTAGAGCTACCACAGCCTCTGGCTTAACCTAAAACACTGCAGAACTCAAACTTATCTTCATCTGGCAAAGAAACCAACTTTGTTGAGCCTGTGGATAAGTGGGGGCTCTAGGACAAAGATGAAGCAGCATTTGCAATAGTGGAAAACCCATCAGTGGTCCCTGTCTATATTGGGATTGTTTGTTTAAAAATTCCATACATATATATATGTATTAACAAGATGCTTTTAAAAGTTGAACGCAAGACGGTTCAAACATCCTCCCTCCGGCAGTGTTCGCTTTTGCCGCGTGATGATGGAGCGGGTGGCTCCGTGTTATTTTATACGCCCGCTTGGGATGGTGCTCGGGAGCTGCTGCTGGGCCAGGAGGCCGCACACAGGCTCGTGCGGTCGCGCTGCAGCCCGAGACGTTACGTACAGCATCTAATCCCGTAAACCATAAAAATCCCACGTGGATGAATGGGGCCATTGAGGCAGGCAGCAGATCCAGGGCTGCTCCTGTGAATGGCCGCTTGAAGGACGGGGCCCTCTGATTTCAGCTGTTAAGAAACAGTTCCTTGCTATGTTTGGTGTAAAAACACCTGGAAACCAGGTCGCTATGACACTTCTGACAGGAATGTCACCGGGACGTAAAAGGCACCGCTGACATTTAGTGGCTGTCCCGGGGGCTGGAAGTGATGGGCTGGGGAAGGCTCCCATTGAAGGCAACAGGATGCAATGGGAGCAGGAGCAGCTCCTCAATATTGGGAAAGCTGAACCCAGGGGCAGAAATAGCAGAGAGAAACCATCGTCCTGCACCCTGTGAAGCCAAGTGAGGTTGACCTAGCTGTATTCCCGAAGGAAAAGCAGGTAGGAGGCAGGAAAAGCGGGTGGAAAGACTGTGGCTAATAGGGTTGTCTGCTAATGATGTGAGTCATTCCTCCAGCCTCTGCAGAGAAGCAGTGAATTTATCTGCCAAGAATAAATTAACACTGTAACTGTTTTGCCCGTCTAATTACCTCACAGGCTGAAAGGAAATGAAGGCTTGTTGTTCCCTAATAGCTTTTTCTTCAATGAACTGTTGCAAACACTCCAACTAAAAATAGGAGAGATGTGGGGGTGTGTGGCTGTATTTTTCTCTAAGTAGCAGTATTTGCGTGTTCTAAAGGGAAACCAGAGGGAGGGAAGTTTTATCCCCTAAACTAAGCCAGTACATTAGATATCTGTGGCAGACATTGCCTCAAGATTAAACACCTGGAGAGGGAGGGTTTTTCCTCACCAAGCCACTCAGTTCTGCACAAGGAAGAGTCTTTTTCCCCTAAGCATTTCATATAAACTATTGATCGTTCATGTCAACAGCTACAATACTTTTTTTTTCTCTAACCTTTAAGATGCTTTTCTGTGCAAAGCAAACATGTAGCTGTAACTTACTTTACAGAATCATTTGAACTCATATTCCAAAACAGTGCTCATTTTTTTGGTATTAAACACTTCTTTTCTAGTGCACCTAAGGAGAGAGGCATGAAAAGTAATATCAACTTGGGAAAGTACATTTGGAATATCCAAATATCCAAGAGTCAAATACTTCGTCTATTTACTTCTCTTGGGAAGTTTCTCAAGATGCCTCAAGAGCAGTTGTAGCCACTAGCTGTGGAACATGTCACTACTATAGAACATGCAACTTGATTTGAGAAAAGTGCAGAGGTAATCGGATATCACACGGTATTTTACTACTGTAGATTTCTGTAGGCAGAGTCAAACTCTTTAGGATCATTATAAATATCTATGAACACTTTGCAGGCATGTGCCATATCATTTTATATTTTGTGCTGAAAACATCACAGAATTAAAAACATCACAGAATTAAAAACATCACAGAATTAAAACCTTGTCATGCACCTGAAGGAAAGAGAAGCTTCTTCAAAGACAATAGTTGGTGAACAAACAGTCGAGAAATTCACCCTGGGAATATTTGTACCCGCAGTTCCTCACTCAGAGCTAGTATTTACCATGAACAGCTTTCAGAGACTGCCTAATGTGACAGTTGGCTGGATTAAGTGCCAATTACTCATTACTTAGTCATTGAAATGTCTGACACTACATCAGTTTCTTAGTAATTGTGCAGCTGGTTAGGGAAAAAGAAATCAATAGGACACCTACTCATCAGAATTCATTGATTTTTGTCAAAATGAAAATGTTATGTGGCGATAGATCTGATTTGATGGAGGCTGTAAACAGATTTTTTTTTCTCCCAGAGCCAGCTGCGTTTCGTGAAAGAGGTGGTGGCAGCTTTTCTGCCAGGGATTGCCTTCCCAGCAGATCTCCTGGTCCAGTGCTCTCTCCTTCCTGCGGGAATACCTGGGGTACCTTGAAGGAGAGGCTGGGGATCATGGGCTTGCTTGATTTCATTTGGTCTGAATGATGGAGTTGAGTGAGCTCTGGGAGACTCCTCATTCAAAATTTGTGACATTTTGGACCCCTGCAAGCTCCTCTTGTCTCCAGGTGACTTGTTTTCCAGGCTCCTCTGGCATGTACCTGGTGGTAGGACTCAGGGGTCCCCAAGCCCTGCAGCTCTGGGACACCAGGTCAGGCAGATGGATTTTCATGGTGTCTTGTGGAGCTATTTAATACAGCTTTTCCTTTGATGGAGACTTTGGAATTCTAATGGGAAACCAGCCATTTTGAAAGGCTGAAGTGGATTTTTCACCTCTTTGGTTTGCACTAAATGTTTCACTATTAAAAAGTCCTTTTATTTTTGGCTTTAAATACATGAAAAGATTGTCCTAAAATGCCAAATACAGAGACAGAAAGGTGGCTCCCATGCAAAATGGGCAATTCTAGTAACAGATGCTGGGCTTCTGACACTGCAATGACTATGAAATGACTTTGGGAGCTCTTTCCAGGGAGAAATGACTTCAGCAGCATTTTGAAAATCTCTTGCAGACATTTAACAGGACTCTATTACCATTCTTCTTCCCTTGTTACGTCTCCAGTGACACTAGTAATAGTAGACAGAGGCTGAGTATGTAGTAGCCCTCACAAATCTTGGGCGAAGAACTTGCACTGAAGAGAGGGATTGGGTGGAAGTTACAGGAGATGAGTCTGCATCAAAATAGCGGGAAATAAGTTATGATGCTTCTTTAAATTGCTTTCTTGCCAAAGAGCCTGTTTGAAATACGGGGTCTTCCTCAGTTATTAGAGTTAGGCAATGAGATTCTCACACTAAGGGCATATAGGGTAGAAAGAAGTGGTTGCTTTGTCTAACTTTTAAAACTTTGAGTGTCAGGGTAAAATTATTTGAATCCTGTTTATTTAAAAAAAAAAGACAAAAAATAATCTTAAGACCTTGTGCTTTCAATCTGTATATAAAAAACCACTAAATATCGGGTTCTATGAAAAAATCTTACTCAATTTATATATTTTGGCTAAATTCATGGTTTATGTTTAAATGAATGGTTTGCTTTCACAAAATTATCTTTCTGAGTCTTGATTTTACTTTTTTCTTAAATATGCACTTTCTAAAACAGTGACTGTTAATTTAGGATCATCTTATGAGGACAGAATAAAAAATCACCAAAAATAAAAGGATTTTTTTTTGATATTTGCTTGTTGGATTTTTCTATAAGAAAAGCAAAAAGAGGGGGTTAAAAGGTTGCTTTATAGTTTTGCTATATAATTATATTTCAGGGATAATATTCCTGTGCGTTAGTCTTATTTCCTTGTCAGGCTCTTTCCTGACAAAATCTTCTTTGGTCAAAACCCAAAATATCTCCTATTCTTCTTGAATATGCTAAGGAGTTTTATATTCACTCCTAATATTGGTGGGGGGAAGAAGGAGGATGCGAGTGCTTGAAAATTAAAAAATAGCTGACTATGATTGATTATTTTTTTTCTTCTTCTTCTTTTTGTCTATAATGCCTTTTTCTCTTAGAATAGTTTGTCTTATGTCCCAGGATGCCAGCAAGATGATTGTACAGTAGTCATAAATTGCATTTTAAGTCTAGAGGAGCAGATGAATAGACAATACCAAATATGTCTCAAATTTCTGTGTACCCTCTCAGTTACCGAGGATTTCTGTACAAGGTTAGATCTCCTTATACTTCAAAGATATATTAATGTCTTACATGTTTAACCTTGTTATTTGTCTCTAAGTACAGGAGCAAGTGTTCAGTAGGACAGACAACGCAAGAACATTTTGAGAAATGCTTTGGAGAATTAGGCCCTTTACCCATTTGTGGAGCTGCTTCTCGTGTGTCTTCATTAGGTTTTCTTCTCAAAGGATGAGGGCATGGAAGAGGGCATCTAACTGACTGCTTGGTAAGCCTGAAAACCTGAGTCTCTTGGTCAAAACATTTGCAGAACAGGTAGGAATGAAAAATGTATATATATTTTAAATTACTAGCATGGGAAGAGTACTGGTCACATACGCTGGATTTCTAACATGGTACATTTATGAGCGGAAAATGAGGAGATTTTGGATGCTGATACAAACGTTTTCCTCAGCTGCGAATTCACATGGAGTAAAATGAAGACACAGACCTGCCTGAGGACAGCAACTGATGTCTTGCTTTCGTTAGACATGATAGAGAAAGGAGAAGACTCAGGCAAATCAAAACCACAATGGTCATATGAAGGTCCAGTGCTGCAACTAGAAAAATAATACTAGAAATTAAATCCATACACTTATTGGAAATGCTTGCATTGACATGGGTGTTTATTCAGCTATAAAAAGTCTCTGACCTAGTAAAATATCCACTCTTCAGATGGGATTAAAACTCATATAAAGCTTGCTCTGGGACTTAGAATCTATTTAAAAGGACTTGTGAGGGGTTATTTGCAGGAAATGATACTGACCCCCCTGTGTAAGGCCTGAACTATTTAATGGTCCTAATAACAAGTTGTATAAAATAAATCTAATATAAATTATATATAATATAA
>VZSG01000244.1:864265-897401 GCA_013398315.1 Nothoprocta pentlandii | reverse complement strand
AATATATAATATAATTATATAAATTATATATATTATATCCAATAAATCCATTCTTTTAAATTCAAATGTCCACAAGTTTCTGAGAAACAAGTTATTGGACTAAGACTTCATTTGATTAATGTAATCCCATATATGCTTTTGATTATGCATGATTTATAATAGTATGCCACTATTTCCCCCAAAAAGCACTGCCAAAAAAAAAAGGAAAAGAAAAAAAATACAATATTGTCTTTTGGAAGATTTGAAATAAAAGGCTTTCTCATGATATCTAGAAATGGACTGATTTGTCTTCTCTTGGCTTTTTCTTCCTTCTTGTAGCCTCATTCCCCTTGCAGCTCACAGAACTGATGTTGCTCTGCAAGGATGTTCATGAGGTACCTGACTTAGCTGGCATTTGTCCTGCTCTGCTCTTAGCCAGCAGTCATCCAGCTCTGCTGTCTCCCTGCACTGAAACAACTGGGCTAGAACAAGCTCAGAAATACCTGGGAGAGAGCACTGGCACTGCTGGCCCCATTTGGAGTATGTGGCACTTTGTACTACACATGCACAGAGAGAGTCTGGGGTTTTTTTTGCAGGAAAAAAAAAAACAGAGAGGTCCTTAATGCAGAGGAAGGTCCTTCGTATGGGAGGTAGGTCACAGACCCACAGGCAGGTTACATTTACACCTCCTGTGGGCGAGAAATCCTCCTGACCCCCATTATGCGTGGCTAAAAAGGGCTTCGGTGAGGGTTTACAGAGCTCAATTTGGCTCGTATGGGCTCAGCGGGAGAAGATACATCCCTCTGTAGTGAGAGAGTGTGACCAGACACTGCTTATTTTCAGTTATCCCTTATTCCATTTGTTTGTGGCGTGAGTGTGGACCAAAACTCCAGCTAAGCAGTTACTCCAGCTATGGGGTAACCCCAACTATGGGGTAACTGTACCCCAACTATTGGGTGAGTATGTCTTCAGTACAACTGTCACTACTGAAGGTGTTTGTCTTCAGCATGAGGAGCAATTTTCTTGGATAAAAACAAGGAAACCTGTTTTCTAAAGAGATAATTTTTAAACCCATAGCTGAGGATGACAGACTTATGAAATCAGTGTATTACCTATGCATCAGGTGTTGTAAATGGTTAACTAAATGTCCTCTAAAAAAGAAAACGTCTGGAAAGTTACTCCAGTGACCATGTAAACAGCAAGTGTAATGTGCTTCAGTGCAAGATTCAGCCTGGTATTTCATGAAACGTGTTGTACTAGAGCATGGCAGTGTGCCAATTCCCTCTGGCACTTCTATGGAAACTTCTATGCACGGTCATAATAAGGCTCTCTGGAAATGTTCACCTTGCAGCCTATAAATAGAGGAGGTCTCTAGCCCATAAAGCATTACTATGTCACTGGCACGTTTCTGAGTTCCTTGGGAAGTTGTAAAACGAGGGTTTGAGAACTTGGTCATGGAATTGGAAAGAGAAATACATTACATTAGCACTCAGGACAAGAACTGAGTGGGAGTTGAGGAAAGATCTGAGGGGATGGACACCTACAGGAGAACTGGAGCCGAGGTGTCCTTAGATGTTGTTTGAAGATTCCTAACTGAAGACTACAGAACCTGGCTGGGCAAAACTTTCTGTGATAGAAAGTAAAAAAGAAAACAGGCTGGGCTCCCTCTCCTTGGTGTGACACTAAGTCCTTTGAATCTGAACACACCATATATGTTGAACAGGTTTGAAAAAATATTAATTTCATACTGAAATATATTCTAAATTGACTTTTGTGTCCAAATTAGCTATAGTTTATCGAGAAGACTGGATGCTATGATTATGCTTAAATGCACAGGATCCCATATGTAAAGCTGCCTTTAATCCTGTTTTTTATGAACTTCCCATTGACTCTATGGCATCTCTGAAGTGCAGAGATGTGCAGTTGATGGTAAAACCAGATTAGTCTGAAATATTAGTGATATTCCCCTAGTATGACTCGATCTCTGTGAACCATGACCATGAGTATGATTCACTCCACGACCATGAGCAACATTCCCCCAAGGAATCAGTCCTGCCCATGTGAGGGGAGATGGTTTGCATTGCCCTCATGAGTGGGAAACTTGTGATGTATGTACTAGCTTGAAATACAGGGGTGTAACATTTATCAGCTTGTGCAGAATATATTTCTTTTTTTTTGCTTATGGGCTGTTGTCAGAGGTAAAAAAAATAGGAAAATGGAGTGGATCAGAAAAAAAAATACAGCTTTGCAAAGCTCAATTTTTTCATAGAGAACAACAAAATATGCTCTGCAAAAACAATGAATGCAATCGTACTCTCTGCAGCCGTTCCTATAAATCTCATTATGACAGCAAATGCAATAATGCTGTTTTCAACTCATTGATGTAGTAACACATCTTTTTAGAGCAAGGGCTTCATTTATTGCCAAATAACATGTTCCCTTTTCAGTTTAGAAAACAATTAAAGATTGTGGCCACTGACGCTTCAAATCCTGGAAATATCCTGATGTTTCCAATGTTTATTGCTGTGTAGTTAAAGAATAATCTGTTCTCCCAATGAATATTTTCAAGACATCAACAAGGCAGCTTTATAAATATGTAAAATATGTAAATACGTTAAAAAAATGCACTGCAAACAGGTGGTTTGAACTTCACTGATGCACCATTGTTTACAGCTGTAACAGCTAAAGTTCATACTTAGAAAGCACCATTCTATCTGCAAAGTTAAAAAAAAGCAGAGTGAATGCTTGCTTCCAGGTACTTGCCTAGATCATACATAGCTTAAGTCAGGGAGAAATTTACTCCTGAAATTGGTATAGTACAACTTTTTTGATTGCTTTTCTGCACATCCTAAGGAAAAACTGAAGAATCATTCTGTCAATTCACAGTGCCTGGTAATGCTGAGGTGCAGCTTAGTATGGGATTTCTCTCCAACCTGCTGCAAAAAGAACTCTGAAATATTTTACAGATCCTACAAGCTATTTCTGTGTATTAGGTAGGGCTGTGTAAGTGAAGTTTGTTTATTAACGATGATGAAGAAACACTTTCAGAGATTACCTAATGCTTCTCTTTAACAGCTCACTGAAGATTTTATGATAGTTTTAAATATAAATTGATCACATCCTGTGTGTGATAAATACTAAGAATTTGTTCTAGTATGCTAGTTCTTAAAATAACTGATAGTAAATATGTTGGTTAAAAGTGTATCCACTCAAGAAACACATCATTGCCCAGCAAGGTACAAATAGGTTTTAGGTAATAGTCGGTACAAGTTCTGATATGCAAGACTTTCCTCTGATGTCAGAAAACAATTGTCTTAGTTTGATTCTTTTTTTTATTTTTTTGGTAAAAAGTCAAAATCAGTGTAGAGTGCAGGCAATTTTACTGCTTTCAAATGCTTGCAAATGGGACAGGAGGTTGGACGTTGTTCATGTGAGGAGTGCTGTGTACTGAGGGACAGAAGTGCGTGTTTCCATGCTGCAGGAACATTGATTTAGGAAAAAGGAAAATTAGACTCTCTGTAAAACTCATCTTCTTGGTTACTTAACAAAGTCTATAAATCCTAGGCTCATATCTACCCTCATATAGTTGCTGGAAGAATGTTTCCCTTGGGTAACTTGACTTGGACAGACTGTGGATAAATAATGATTCTGCAGAGGCTAACTTTGAACTAATTTCTTTTGTGTATGGATGGAGAGGATATTTTTTTCCCTAAAAGCAGAAAAAAGGATATATGGATAAACTACCATACGAGTATTACCTTAATACATAATTTTATTTGAGAGCTTAAAACTGTACACTTGACAGAAAAATATTTGTTCTGTTGAAAAATAAGTTTTCTAAAAATTCTCTTGAAAATAAAATTTTGTTCATGAAAGACTTTTGCAAAGAGGAATGAAAGGTTTATTCTGTCTGGGGTGGATATGACAGACCACGTCTCATGTTACAACAAGATTAGGTAAGAGGAAACCTCGCCGGGGGTAAAGCTAGTCAAGCAGTGGGGCCGATTACCTGTGCAGTAAGTCACAGTTTTTGGACTTCCAACTGTGTGGAGCAGATCAGACAGGTATCAGGCAGGAATTAAATAGCTATACTTGGGTTTACTCTGGAGGACATCTAGAGTATTATTTCCTAGAGTGCTTTTAGCTTTGTTTGTATGACTTTACTCTTTTTTCTCCTGTCTTCTTAAGTGATTGTTCTTCAGTTCTTTCTGGAAAAGACTATCATCTTGCTTTGTGAGCCCTTATAAAAATCCCTGGAAAGGCTGTGCCACCTTGTTCATAGCTTTTAGGTTTCTAGCAACAGGGCAACTACTAACCCAGAGCTAAAGCACCTCAGGGAGCTGATGCTTGTGGATGCGGACTTTGGTGAGGTGCCTTTCCTAGGGCTGCAGCCTCCTATCTCAGGATCTCATTTTAATCTTTTTCCTCCATCCAAATCTCCCTTTCAGATGGTGTGCAAAAAAAAAAAAAAAAGAGGGTGACTGGGACAAGTACATTAATTAAAAATTCATTCTGAAATATTGTTTTATATTCTCCATCAAGAAAATGTTCAATGTCTAGCACTTTACCAAGCTTATATCTTTAGTGAAGTGTCCCATCAACTTCTCATTAGCTGGTGGTTTACTGGATGCTTCAAATCATTAGCCTCTATAAATGCTTAAGAGAATGTGTCCTGCTCAATAGCTAAGGTTAAAATTTGGGAAAAATTTGTATGGTTGGGTGTCCAGGCTGATCACATTTATCTAGCTTGCTGTACTGCTGAAGCTCTGTGTAGGCAGAGGCTCTTGCTATACAGTTGATGAATCTCCATTTTTGTATTGCTGTATTATTATGTATAGTATACACTATATATTATATATTTAGTGTATATATATAATATCTCCTTGTCCATGCTCTTCTAACTGATTTCATATGAATTTCTTGAAAGATTGATATAATTGTGAATCCCATTAGGCCATTCAATGCCTTTTGTAGCCCTTTGCAAACAGCTTCATCCTCAGTTTAAAAATGATTTATAACAGTTTGATCCATTTCTAACTGAACTGAATGCAGACAGAAACTTTCTAATGAGACAAAATATGCATATTATTATAAATCTTAATAACTATATTAAAGATGTTTAGGGATTTATTGGCTGTCCAATCTGACTTTTCATTGTGGGCTTGACATAAATAATGATATCAATATTTTTAAGCAATATTTACAGGTATAGGATTATTGATGTTCTCATTGGAGAGAGGAAAGGGATAAATGAGAAGTTGCTTATGCCCTCAGACTGGCTGCAAGCCTTGGTGTGGGTAATGCAAAGCCTTTGGCCGCTGCTGCCAATGCAGTCTTAATGGGAAACTCTACTGAAGCAGAAATTCAATTCAGTTTGGATGTATTTTATATTTTCTCTCCCTATTGAACATCCCCACTGCAATCTGGCACTGCATCTTGTGAGAGGACAGATTCTGTCCAAAGGAGTCAAGATGCATATAGGGATGAATCAGATAATACAGAAAGCATAAACAATCCGATGAAAATTACTTATTTGAACCACAGCCACATCAAGCCTTTCCTCTTCTTACAGGCAGCTGTAAATCTCTAAAAGTTAAGGTATCCTTCTCGAGTTTTGCCAAGAAGTTACAGAAAACTTCCTAATCAGCATTTTTTTTCTCCCAATGCTTTTTACAAGGCTTGGTCTATAAGTCATCTTTATTTAAGTCTGGCATACTGCCAGAAATGGGACTGAAGGATTGGACCTCAGTCATTGTGGGAGGCAATATCTGATGCTTGCCCAAAGGCAAGGAGAGACTTCAAAAAACCAAAAATTCCTTGCAATGACTAGATAATACCTTTGGATTGCAGACCTCACGTTGGAGGACAGGGAGACCGCTTCCTTTTAGCGCCTCCAGGAGCACAAACCATCCCGGCGGTGCTGGGAGGAGATGAAGCCAGGGCTGCGCTTGCCTGCTCAGCAT
This sequence comes from Nothoprocta pentlandii, assembly GCA_013398315.1. NCBI lineage: Eukaryota > Metazoa > Chordata > Aves > Tinamiformes > Tinamidae > Nothoprocta > Nothoprocta pentlandii. The sequence goes on along the minus strand of VZSG01000244.1, from coordinate 891,459 downwards.
TAATCCAGAGCTTTGGCTGCCCTTCAAGGGAAGGGATAAAGCTGAAGCGAGACAGCAGAGCCTGGCTGCTCCTTCTCTACCGCCTCTTGCAGGTGCACCGGGATCCTTCAGTAGCCTTAACATCAAAGGAAGCGCCAGAAAAGTCTATCTAGCACTTTCTAAAGTCCTGACTCTTAGTCTTTGCAGGTCGCAGTAGCTAAAATGGGTAACTGCGGATTATTCTCGTTCGTTTTCTTTGATGGATACATTTGCATCAGAGGCACTCTTTGGTGTCGCAAAGCAGGAATCTGGGCACCTGGTAAAGTGGGCAATTGGTAAAGCACCATTTTCATTAATCTAAACAAGCCATGTATCGGAAATACAGCAGCATGCTGTGTTTGGGACATGTGAGACCTCAGAAACAGGGACCAGCAGTGTTGAAAAGGGACCTGATCATTGTGCTCTACAAGCCCAGCTGCTCTGCAGCTTTTTGAAGGTTATATTTTTAAGCCCTGGTATTTTATGAGTGATGCTCAGGCACAGCAAAAGAGGCCAAGATGGGAAGAGAACAAACAGTTCAATGTCAAAGGGAAATCATGTGGCTGCGAGTCAGCCTGCTTGCTGGCTGAACTGGAAGTGCCGCCAGGTTACAGCTGGAATTTCCCAGTGGGGACGTTCCGTTGGAAGCTGGCTCATGCTGTGGTAGGAGCAGGGCCAGACAGAGCCAGCCCCTGAGGCAGAGAGACTCCCATTTTCCCAAGAGGCCTTCAAGGAGACGAGCTTTGGGTGTCAAGGTGATGCAGCAAAGGACTACATTGAGGTTTTGCTGTAGTGCTCTGACAAACTCGATTTCCAGCCAGCAACTGACCATGTCACACTCTGTCATGCTCCTCACACCAGGCTCTTGTTTTCATCCCAGAGCCACTTCTCCCCATGTCGGCCCCGTGATCCCACAGTCCCGTGCACCCCACTGCGGCCTCCTGGGCCACCACCGGCCCTTGGGGGCATGTGGTGTTCGGGCAGGTAGAAAACAGCCACAAAAATGAAAGAATTGCCTTTTTTTTTTTCTTTTTGGCAGTATTAATTCTTCTCTTCTTGTATATTTCTGGCAAAGATGCCCCCTGCTCTGCTCAGCAGAGGGTTGAGGATATGCAGGAGTCTCTGGCTGACTTCACGCCGGGTACTCTGGAGGCCGCGGGATTCACTCCTGCCTCGCTCTGTCTTTAACAGTTAATGATGTAGAAACAGAACTGAGGGGTAAGGTGACATTGGCAGCTCCCAGCGGAGACAGGGTCCCTGCAGGAGCCTCGGCAGCCCTGACCACAGGGAGAGACTCCTCTCACCCTGAGACGAGGTTCGCTCTGCCCGCCAGGATCTGGAAAGACAAATCATGTCTAAAGGACATGTTGCGCCTTTGTAAATACAGTCGGACTGGCAAAATGTCTTGTACTGGGAGGACTTGATCTGCTGAGAGACTTGATAGCAACTTGCTGGCAAGCTGTGCCATGCCCCTGAAAGCTGTTTTCCAGTGGGAAAGCGGTTTTTGGTATGGATCTGTCTGGAAGGCAGGCCTGAAGAAGATTCAAAGCCTTAGATGTTTTCTGTGGTCATAAGAAACATAGGCAACAGCAGCAAAACTTAAAATAGCTGTTTGTGCTCCCTGAAAACAGCCAGTTCCTGTTACATCTATGGTCTTTGAAACTGGAATGAGAAGGTAGATATTCCCAGATATATTGGGAATGTCTGCTTTCAAAACCATAGCTGGATCAGGGTTGATTTTTTCTGGTCATGCTGAATATTGGAAAGATATATTTTTCAGAGAGAAAAATGTATATGTTTGTGAGATATAAACAGCTAGCTGCTGCTTTAAAATTGGCAATGCTTTGTAGCTGCTCAGGCATCAAAAATGTCAGCAGTAGAGCAGGACAATAAGAGCATGGGCCTCTACCTCCTGAACTGGCTAAAAATACCCTATGAACAATACAGAGTCAGAAGTGGCAAGAAAGCATATTTCAGTTTTACAGAACAAAAAATATTTGTAGTATATTTAAGATTTCAAGTTGGATAGCTTTCTGGAAGATGCAAGGCTTTATTTCTTCCCTCCAACTAAATGCGCACCATTGATTCAAAATTGAATAAGCATTAATCCCTTTGGCCCTGGTCACTTCAAAAGCAGAGCAGCAGGGTTACTAGGGGAAGGTGAGCAACACATTTGGGCTTTCCAGCCGTGTGGCAGCCAAGCTCAAATTCTAGATGCTGCCCTGCACAAGGATATGCTAATCCCAACGCATCAAGTGCAGAGTCACAGTCAGCAAAAATCTTCAGCCTGATGTGGGTACTTAGGGATGCCTGTCCATTTGCCAAGGGGATAAGATATTTCGCAAAGCAGTGTGACTTGGAGATTTAATCTGGAGATAGCCAGAAGATACCTGCAGGGTGTTTTGCGTAGATCTATTTTCCCTGCTCCTTCTGCCAAACCATACAAATATGCTGTCCATGCAAACACTCCTGTTTTGGTCTCAATCCCATTTTTGTTCTCAGTTTGTTTTAGCACAAAAGAAAGTGGTTCTACCGCATTTTTTTCAGGGGGATGATCAAAATGTCGGTCTGCTGGCCGGAGACGTACAGTGCTGTAGAGGGCTCAGGTGCTTCACTTCAGAAAGGTGAAACCACAGCGGCTCAGGCGGCTCAGCTTTCCTGCACCCCATCATGTGAGACACTTGGGTCAGGTTATTTGAGCTTAAAGGGCAAAACACTTGCACAGCCAACGGTGTGAGGGCGAGTGTGGTGAGGAGTGCCCAGGCACAAGGACACACGCTGCTATGTCTGTCCCCTTGCACCCCAGTGATGGACCTGCATGGCCATGAGTAACAAAGCTGCAGTGTGGCTGGCACAGCCCTGCTAAGGCAGGGGTGCTGTGCATATATATATACATATATATATATATATATACACCTATATATGTGTGCACTGGGAGGGGAATATAAAGCTCAAGCCAGTGAGCAAGTCTGATGTGCTGAACACGAACTGCCTGAGTGATGCAGCAAAAGCTGTGGTGTTGGATTCGGGAAACAAACTTCCTTATGCTTCCTTAAAGCTACAACTCCTTCACTTGCCAAGCAGAATAATTCAGGCCAAATAAACATGATCCTGACTCTGAGATAGCATCCACAGAGGCTGCTGTTCATTAGCTTATTCTCTGTGAGCTGTGCTAGCCACTTACTTGTGTGAGAATCACCTGCTCACTTTGGCAAAGGGTAGGGGAAGGGCTGGTAAAGCTTTAGGGAAGAACTCATCTTGCTTGCGGGCTGGCCGTGGAGGAGGTGAGGAGTAACTTTATAACAAAAGGCGACCCTGAAATGTAAAAACCTGTTCCGTTTTCACCTTTCATCCTCTTTAGGACATGCCTACAGAGCACAGCTTATATTGCTTTGACCTGTAACAGCAGATAAAGTGCTACAAGCCCACTAATGTGGGTACAGTATGAAATAGCACATTTTGCAAAGAATTAGTTCTTGCTAGCACAGCTGACATTTTCAGGCTGTTGGGCCTTTTTGCAGGCTGTCTACTCCTTCTGCTGTCACAGATGCAGAATGCTCTAAGTAGGTGTGCTGTAATACACAGCTGTTTCTGTGCAGGAAAGGAAAGACACCCCAAACTTAAACATAATAGCTAACAGGCCCTGAAATCTGATGATGTGTTTAAAAAAAGAAAAGAAAATCATAGCAAATGAAACAACCAAGCATTTCCAGCTCGGCTTGGCTTCAAATCAGGTTTTAAAATCTCTCTGCTTTTGCTGCCTCTTATTACCAGCCCGTGACTTTCCAAACATGTCCAGGTTCTCTATCTCAGATCCTGCACTGACTTCTCCATCTACATCTAAAGTTAACCATTCCTTTTGCTGACAGACCACTTCACACATGGCAAATACATTAGGTCCTAGGCAATAAGTGCACTCTACAGGATGCTCCATGGTTCCCGGCTGCTGCAACATGAGGCCAGGGCAGGCTGGAAACTCCAAGCAGTCTCTTTGAAAACTGATGGGTTTCTGCACAGCTGGGAACAATATGTCCGGATGTTGCTTTTCTTTTCGAACCTTCTGCTATATTCAGTGCTTTATGCTGTGCCTGGGTTTCATGCTACGTGAGAGGTTCATGTTGCTAGTGCATTTCTATGACAGAGGAATGAGGAGCTGGAGGGTTTTGACCACTGAGTAGGAAGCAACTGGAACCTAGAGAAGATTAAATTATCTCAATGGTTTTCTTGAAATGACAAGTGATAAAACAGCTAACAACATCATTATTCAAATGACCATCTGTAGTTATGAGACCAAGCAACCCATTGAAATGCATGAGGCAGTTTGCTCTTGAACACCATTGATTTCATCTGGCTGCCAACCTTGGGAATTAATGCTGTAGCAATTTGCACTTGTTTTATGTTTTCAGAAGGGTTTTCACAGCCGTAGGAGACATAGATCTGAAAAACAAAATCCAAGCCCTCAAGGTCTGGAGCACCAGCCTCTCCTAAGACATTGGCTGAATGAGGATTTGGGGATCCCAAACTCCATGGAATATCGCTCAAAAGTACAAATTCCTAAGTGTCATTCAGATGGGCTTGTTAAGGCAGCCTGTACTTTTTTGTCCTGGGTGGCTATTTTCTAGCTTGGAATTTTTTCTTTTTCTTTCTTCCAACTGACTTGAGAAGAAGAAATATTTCAGAGGACCCTCCTTGCGGTGCTCCAGGCTTTGAGTTGAATAAACTTTCTGCAGGCACTTGAAAGAATAAGGAGGCCATTAACTGTGTGCTTTTGATTGGGCTAAGCAAACTGAGTAACAAGTGGTTACAGAGAATGCAAAAAAAATCATCTCTGAAGCAAGGAAATGCTTTAGATGTGTGTGTGGGGGGAAAGCCCCTACTTCTGAAGTGGCAATGTAGACAATAGCTCCTTTATGATACTCCACTGAAAAGTTACTTATTTGGTCTCCTAAGGTGACGTAAAATTTCCCAGTGTAAAATGCTGAGCCATTAAGAGGTTTGGTTAGGGAAGAAATAATTTATCTTTGGAGGGTAAGGGAATATCACAGCTGAAATTTTTATTTTTATTTTTATATATATTTTTATTTTCTTATATTTATTTATTTATTTTTTATCGAACATTGTTCTGCTTTATTGGCAGGATGGCAAGATCTGAAAGTGACATTCAATAAACAGGTGAAAGTGCAATTAATTTCAATAAATTCTTTTTTTCTTTCTCTTTCCCTCTTTTTCTCACTTTCTTTCATTGTTACTGTAAAGAACTAATTAACTACAATTTGTACTACAATCCGTAAGAATAATTGGTCCTGCCTTAAAGCATATCCTTTGAAAGAACCATTTGATGAGACAGTGGCAAAAGATTGCAAGAGTTTTTCAATGTCCAAAGCAGCTCTGGTAGGACAACTTAAGAGATGAATGGCAAAAGATATGGTGGAAGTCAAGGAGGACTCTGGGGTTAGATCATTGGTGCAGGAAATCTGTGTAATACTGAAAATCAACAGGCAGATCTGCAAACATTAAAGCTGGAATATATCAGCAGTTAAACAACTTTATTTAACCCTATGCTGACTTCTGTCATATTTTTAAGGTTAAATATTCAATGTCACATAAACCAATGAAAGAGAATAGCAACAGCAGGGCGACAGAAACACAAAGAATGAATTTTTTGGCTTTAAATGTTCATTTGTGTCTCCACTTCCTTTGAGGTGGAAAATTATTCAAGTTCTTTTTTTTTTAATTCTTTTTTCTTTTAAGAGGCAAAGGACTGTACACCAACCAAACTCACTAGAAAACCACTTTTGCACACCAAAGAAAATTTGTGCTTATGAGTTCATGTAGTCAAGGGGAAGCATCTATAAAGTGTCCTCAAACTGAGGTATTTTAACCAGTGTCAGCTGAATCCTGGATGTAATATGAGGGTAGGGATTTTAATGTATCTCCTGACTTTATAGAGGACAAAAAAGGAGGCCTGTGTTCCCTGAGGGTTTCTAGAAAAGCTGGCAGATGCCAAGCAGAAATATTCTGGGGGAAATATTCTGCTGCTTTTTGTCATTGTGGGGAGAGGGTCTACAGCTGTGGCTCCAGGTCCTCCCAGCTTTGGCATTTGGAAAAATTGAAAGGGGAAATTTTGAGGGCCTTTCTAGCCCAAACCTGGGCTATGGTGAATAAAAATAATCCAAATGCCCAAGGACATGAGGAGGAGAAATTATTTAGCTGCCTAAACCAAGGCAAGGATGCTGGATAATAAACAGAGGAGTGGGAATTGCTCATTTATGAGCATAAATTCAATAGAAATGGCATTGCTGAAACTCAATGGGAAATTTCTTGTGACTGAAATCTTTAAATCACTGGTTATGACCCATTTAGAAAGGTTTAGTGGGCAGAAGGAGATGAGAAATGGCACCCTGTGACAACAGAAAGGCATGATTTATTTACTAGGGACAAATGACAAAGAAATGATCTCAAGGATTGATTTCCTGCTGTGAAAAGCACAAAATGGAGTATGAGCGGCTGTCTGTGGCAGAGCAGCAGCTTGCATGGAGAAAGAGACAATTGGCTCCTTGAGCTACTATCTCTAATGTGTAGGAGCAAAAGAAAGCTGCCTTTTCACGGGAGACTTCAATCCAAATGACATATGCTGGCAGGCTCATGCTGCCAGGGCTGAGGCATCTTCAGAGTTGCGAAACAGCATTCCTAATTTCCTTGCTCAAAACATATTGCACCAGACACCAGCCTGGCTTTTGCCTCAACAGAGGGAGGAACCACAACGCAAAAAGATCACTGGTGTAATAAATAAGACTGTCTGTAGCTTGATTCCATTTGTTGAAGGCAAACAATGTGCAAAGCAGTAGCATATATATCAGTGCTTCAACCAATGTAATTTCATAGACCTGAAAACAATTCTGCACTAAGTCAGTTGGAGGAAAGGAAAATGTAAATGATAATTGAAAAATGTCTAAGAATACCTTACAGGGTGCCTAATGAGCCATAAATTAAAAAATAAAACAAACAAAAAATCTATAGTAGTTTTAACAAAAGTAACAAGCATCCTGGCTGAGAAGGAAATGAAGCCAGCTATTAAAACAATAATCCTCCTCCCTGTGAATATAGAATAAATAGAAGCTGGTAGCAAAAGCCATAAATCAGAAATTGTTAACTGGAAAAGCTGATATGGATCTTTCTATAAGATAAGGTATTAAACACTTGAGATACGGAAAGATATAAGGCACTTGAGCCCCAGACTTCATTATGAATAAAAATTGACCTTCCCTTCCCAGCCTCGCCATGCTCTTCTTTCCATATCAGCACCAATGGTGCAATGTAAGCATCGTCAGAAAGTGCAGAGAAAGGATATAAAAGCACTTACAAATGCAAGACAAAAATGTTATAGCCCTGTGGTATGACTATAAACTATCTTCCATTCCAATAATAATTTGCTAAAAAGGAGTGAAATCTTTGAAAAGATGCAAGTTCAATCCAGAAAAATGAAAAGGGTTGAGATGCTTTTGCTACCCTTAGCAAATTCATTGGAGAAGTTACAAGGAGGTTAAAAAGGAAGCTAAGGTGGTCGTATTTAAATGGACATGCCAAATTATAAGCCTGTTGGGCCTTAGGGAAAAAATAAAAAGAAACTGTGTTGTTGGAGCTGGACTGATAATGACTTAAAGACAGTATAGTTAGTACAAACAAACCTATTGAAGAATGATTCCAGTCAAACTAACTGGAGGGCTGTGTAATTCCATTACAAAAAGTGTCTGATAAAAATAACACTTTTTTTTTCCTCTTGGATGGTACTTGACACTGGAGTGAAAATGATAGTGCTGGAAATGTTGGTGTCTACAGGTTATGGGCCTGCATGTAGGCTGGTCACACAAGGAGAAGACCTTCAGAGAAAATAGGCATCTTTTCTACACCTTCATCACATCTGAAACAGCTGGAGGAAACCATCTCCACCTGTTGCTCTGGCTCTCCATTTACTGTAAAGGGGAGTCCTTGCTTAGACTTAGCTTAGATGTAAGTGACTTGCCTTTATGTATCTGAACAGCAGTGACATGAATCCCACTTCAGCAGTCATTACAGCTGAGCAACAAGGTCTGTTCCTAGGTACAGTAATTTGACCATTTTCTATCAGGGCTTACTGCAAGGAACAGGAATAAAGGACTTTGAGCAAAATTAGTCATTGCACAGAGAGGTGTAAAGGGGAGGCAGATTTACAGTAGAAATGAAGCCAGATTTGTAACAGAAAAGAAATAACCATGGGAACAGGAAATTGGATTTTTGGGAGACTCTCATTTGCCATTTTTAAACTCAGGAGGGAACAGTAGAGAAAATAGTCTTTCTACCTGTCAGTAAAGAAAAACTAGAGATTGCCAGACAGCATAAAAGTGATATAGAGGTGCACCTGACAGTGTTACATAGCCAAAGGCTGCTCACAAATGTTGAAGCTCATTTTCACATTTCATGCTCACGTTTTGAGAATTGTAAGTCCTTTAATATTATTTCTTGCCAATGTTCCTTAATGGTAATTGCAGACAAAGGTTAATGCTTGTAGTAGGTCCTAGCAAATGACTTAAAAATAGAACAGAGCAACAGAATAGCTGAATTTTATTGTGTCCTCCCATCTCCCACTCATTCACTGATCCTTAAGGCTATGACACCAATCTCTGAAACCGTGAGAACTGGAGTTTGACACGAGTTAGATTCTCATCTCTTAAATAAGATTGAAATATATTTTGCAATGGCTTCAGAGTGTTCTGAATTCATCTGCACACTGGTTCTAGTAATATTAGACAATATGGAAATGAGACTTTTTACAATGATTTTGCTCATGAAAGTCACAGGTGATGAGTTAGTGACTGCCTGGCCTGTGTTTCCAAAGGGAATGGCAGAAGGAGACTCCTGCACAGCGCTGCCAGGCAGGCAGGGAGCCGGCTGAGCCTTGCTGTGCCTGCTCACCTGCACACACGGCTTTCTGGCGGCAGGACAACTGTTCTGTTTGCTGCAAGTAGAAACAGATTTCTTCTCACCTTTGAAAGGTCTCCTCCATCATCTTCCTCTGTCAATTGATTCTATTCCATTCATTAGGAAATCTTAAACTTTGAACGAAGTAAATTTAGTGGGAGGGAAGACTGGTAGAGCAGGAGCTGGAAATGATCTATCTGTAAAGAGCAAGTGTTGCACAAAGCAGAGCAATCTTTCCATAAAAAATCCTTGTATCACTTGTTTTGGGGTGTCACTTTTTAAGAAGGAACTTTTTTTTTAATATCTTCATTGTTTTTATTTAAGTTGCTAGTGCAGCTGAATGCTACAGCCTTTAACACATGTTAAAGCAAATGCTAATCCTTTCTTTCTCTGATTTGATTTCACTGAGAACAGGGCAACAAAACTTGCTTTAATCAGGCTGTTTGCAAACCTAACTGTGTTTGAAGAATAAACTCATTCGGCTTTGTCGCTGACTTTCCTACAAAATCATTTGCTCCTTTGGTGTTCCACTTGGTTTTCGTCATTTTACAACTTGCTACAGGTGCAAGAAATACACTCGGGTGCCTACCGTGCTTTACTACATATTCCAAGAGCAAAACAAAATGAAGGGTAATATGTTTCACTTTGTTCCTCCTTCTAGGTGAGGTGCTGGGAGGCGTCATCTCCTCCTACTTCAGCTGCAAACCACTGCAGAGCTGTGTTGTAAGCCCAATTGCGTCCACGGGTGCCAGAGATGGCTACAACACAGTGCATGTTCCTTAGCTGTAAGTCTTGGAGAGCACTGACGAAGATTTCTGCTTACTTTTTTCCCTCTTGGCGCTACTTTTCGGTGACTGTTTAGAATGTGCACATTCCAGGTGCAATGAATTTCTTCATTGTTCTCTCAGGCACAGGCAGGCAAACTGGTGTCGTTGGGAAGGAGTGGATCCAAAGAGACCTGGTGTCTCTGCCAGGAAGTCTTTCTGAGGTATTTCACACTCCCTCTGCACCAGGCAATGTCTGCAGTGCGTGTGGTCAGCACAGGGCACAGCTCCAAAGAAGGCCCAAATGGAAGACCCAAATGAAGGGTGGGTTACGGCTCCCTGTCTGACACGTTCCCAATTAGGCTTCTAATAGAAGGCTTGTTGCTTGTCTGTTTAAATATTGCGAAATAAAATGTTTTCTTCTATAAAAGTAATTGCATCAGTTTACATGCTGAAAAAAGAACACAGCACAGCACCAACTTTCGCAACTCAGTTGTGTTTTTGTTTTTCTCCTCACTTTTTTCTCTCTCTCTCTTTTTTTTTTTTTTTTCCAGTTTATAACTACCAAAGTGCCATGACTATGGTATCTTTCTAAAGTAGTAACATCTGCACTTCAATGATGCCTTGTTCATCTTGACTCCTCCTCTGGGGTAAAACTTAATTTAAGCATTAGACAAATGATTACACTTTCTGTATAAACTGAGAAGGGAGCAGAGTGGTCCCTCCTTGTAGCCCCAGTTGCAGCAATCATCTAAAGATTTCCCTGCCCAAATTTAGACAAACATTAATTGAAGTACAAGGCCTACTTTAGGCACATGGCAATCTGCTCCAGCCCTCTTTATTGCTATTGTGCTAGGAGCCGTCACTCCTAGTGACAGGGCTGGATTTTGCCTATTGAAGGTCTGGTTTTAGCAAGCCAGTGCATTTCTATTGTTAGTGACTGGGAATAGCTCATTCCAGCTCTTGTGTTTCCAGTGCTGTGTATACAGGAGTGCAAAAAAGGGAGTCCTTTCTCACAAAAGCCTATTATCTTGGGCTTTGGAGCCTGTTGTTATGGAGCTGTGGAGAACACAAGAGATGCAAGGTTTTCTGAGGGGTAGCTTCTCTTGATCTTCTTGAACAGTGTTTGTTCACAAAAGGGCCCTGTTTGGTTTTAGTCCTCAAAAATAAGCCATAGTCCTACAGACTGGGGGCCAAAAAAAAGCCTTTTCTTTTTCAGAGTGACTAAACTTTTCAGGGCATACGTAGCTGTCCCTAGGTGGTGCTTAGTGGTGCCAGTGCTCGGTGGTGCCCTTCACTGGGGCACAGGGACACCTATGGAGGGCACTTGGAAGGACTTGGAAGGCACTTTTTATTGTCTTCTGCATCCATTGGCCGCAACGGCTTGGAAACTTGTTGCAATGAAGTTACAGCATTACGTAAAAGTTATTTGAAGGACACATTCTTTGTTGCTGATTACATGAGCCAGGGAGGTACTGTCAAAACAGTGGAGAATTGGCTTCTACAGGAAAAACTGGAAAACACTGATAAATTGAGTAGCAGTACGGCGGTGAAGTTTGTATCCAGTGCAGGGTCACGAACCCAGAGGCTTATAATGAGCCCTCAGCTCATACCTGGAATGCTTTTCTATTGACACCAGGGGACACAGAGAAAGCCCCGAGTGCTCTGGTTAATCATAAATGGGCTTTGAGCTACTGCTGTGGTGTAACGTGGCTCCAGAGTGCTCCGGGGAGGACTTTTCCAAGGGAGATGGGGAAACACTAAGGTGGTCGCACTTGCAAGACTGCACCCGGAATTGCCCATATGGCCACCCATGTCAGAAGATGAATTCACATGAACTCACCTGCAGCAGGTGCAGAAAAGAGCTATGGAGATCAGCAGGGAGCAGCCCACCATGCAGGAGAAAACTGGAGTTTAATGTATTTGTCCTAGCACAGCAAAGGTTAAGGAAGAATGTGACCATGCTCTAAAAATACAATAGTGAATTAAGCACACGGAATGAGAAGGCCTAACTAAACAGAAGAACAATATTGCCCCGAGCAATTACGTGTGTGGAGCTTGGCTGTGATCAGAATGTCTAACAGAAGATACATTTATTCATAAAGCTGATTGCATGAAATGGCTACCATGACGTCGCCTTTGCAGCATGGTGCTGCTCTTCCTGAACTATATTGCTCATTGTGTGTTTTCATTCTCCTCTTTGTTAAGCAAATCATATGCAGCTTCCTCCCAGGTAGTAGCACTTCTGATATAAACGTTCGCAAGTTCAAGTGTTAACCACGCTGGTGTTGGACTAGATCAAGCAGGCTCTAGGTACCGTGGGCAGGGATGTACACTTCAAAGAGGTGAGCAAGCCTTCTAGGATTTCAGCAGCACAAAGTCGTGGACCTCCTTTGCCTCTGCCTCCTCGTTTTTCATTTCTTCAGTCTTCCTACCCCGACCTTCAGCTTCCTGAGTCACCAGCTCCTACAACACTTACTACTTCTCTTCCCTGTATTTTCCACTCCTGGTGTCTCAGAGTCTGCCTGAACCACCTTTCTGTGCTTCTGTTCTCTTCCCAAGCTGAAAAGTCTCATCTTGGGTGGCACGTTAAACTGCCTGGTGCTTATCATGAATATATTGCAGCGTAGGAGCTTACCTCACCATTGGGACGAGCTGGCAAATGGTGTTTGCAACAGCAGCCTGCCAGTCATGTGCCAAGAGCAGCGTGGCAAGGCACGCCAAACACAGCAGCCAGCAAACTGACGCACTAGAACAGGTCCCCGAGCTAAAACAAACTTCGGTTCCCAGCATTTTGCATTCGCAATCTGGCCACGACAGTTTCTTACAGCTCTCCACGGTACTTCCATCACTGCTGCCTGGGTATCACAGCACAGGCACGGCGAGAAAACTGCACGCGGGCAGAGGTGAGGGCCCCTTGCAGGGCTCCTGCTTGTTTCTCCAAATTTGTCCTTTTGTTGCTGTTCAACAAAGGCAGAGACGATGCTTGTGCTGGGTGGGAGAAAAGGCTCTTCTTTCGAAAAGAAAAAGAAAAGGTGGGGAGGCACAAAATATTAACTCAGAATCCTTTAATTGCAACAGGGCCTCAGTCAACAAGCAACATAGTAAATCAATTAAGATGTTGGTGTTGTTCATTTCCTGGCGTTTGCTATGGTTCATGTAGTTGGACACCTTCCTCCTTATTTAACACAAATACTGAAATCACCAAATTTAGTTGCTCCTTTTCTTTTTTTACTTTTATTTTCTGCTCTCTTGTGGCATTATGGTCATTAATTTAAAGCGTGAATCTGTATAACACTATTAGCTTCTTAAGAGTGGTGGACACGCTGTGCACACCTCTTCATCATTTTCTACCTGCATGATTTTCCGTACTTCCCTATCCTGGAAGCAGACGAGTCCGGAGCTGTAGTTCATACAAGGAATAGCATAGAGAGGCGCAGCGAAGCCCTTGGGACACCCCTGGCAAGGTGGGCAGCCCCGGTAGGCTACCAAGCACGTTGCCCCTTGCAGCTCTCCAGCACAGAGGAGCTCCTAGGTGAACTATAAAAGCTGCAGCAAAGGGACTAGCACTAAGTAAGGGGGGAAAAAAAAACAAGATGTCACTGTAACTATTGAGCACCCTATACCTGAGAAAATGAGAAACATGTGAATAGCTAGGGAGCTGCAGGCACGCAAGAGCAAGTTGGCTTTGTTCTTACTGTGAAAGTTTAAGGAGGGTGAGGGGAAAACACCTGAGACCAAGCAGCAGGAATATCTACATCAGATTGCAGCTGTATTTTACAGTATCTCACAGAAGTTCTTAACAATTTTCTTCTCATAACAACTTCTCCACTATGTAATATCCTCACTATTTCTGAGCCCCTGGAGAAAAATATCTCCCCCTCCCAGACATTTGAGCAGACTGCTCACTTGTCAAAGCTGTAGCTTTTGTTTCCTTCAGGAAGCCCTGGAATGATCCTCTGGCTGCAGATCTGTCCCGGGGCTCGCTGGGTGGTAAGGTTCCACCTGGCCACCTGCTGCGGCCGCGCTACACTGCCAGAACTGAACTGCTGCTCTATTATGTCAGGGAATTGTTTTTTCAAGACAGCTGTACAAAATGTTCGTAGAGGCAGGCTTTTTTTTTATTCCTCCCCCGACCTTCTTGTGTTCTGAAACTCCTTTGCTCTTGTATCAAGGGACTGAACTACAATAAAAACGATACTGTTCGTAACTGGGGACCCCCGGCTGGGTGCTAGCAGCAGCTGCACAAACCTCTGCTCAGCAGCCCCACAGCACCTTGTGCTAAGCCTGGCATTAAGCTACCTCAGGCCTTGCTGAAATGCGCAACCACTTTTGGTTGGTTTGCTAATAAGACACCGAGTATCTTGAATATCACCTCAAAAATGTGAGGTATTGTTGCTTATATCCTGAAACTCACTTCCGTGGTGGTGGAATTCCAGTGTTGCATAAAGGACTGCTGCAAGAGCTCTGGCTACGGAGGCCCCCAAAAGGGCAACACTGCAGAGGGTGGGAAGGGGGTGGAGGCCAGAAAAGAGCCCAGAAATTCAATTACCCACCAGGAACTTTGTTTTACAAGTCCTTAGAGCTCTAAGTTGAAGACAGGTCTCAATCATCAACAAAGTTTTAAATGACACTATTCGGAGTTGTGGGATAAACATGTCTTGTTTGTACCTTCTCTACCAGGCAACTCATTGTGTAAATGATGATTCAGATGTCTCCACTTTGAAAGCTAGCAACTAAAGAAGCACTGAAGGATACCTTAGAGCACACAGAAGATACTGGAGACTGGCTTCCAATCCCCACTTTAAATCAATGATAGTGTGGGCAGGGTAACAGGTTTCCCTTTTTCTGATACAAATACAAACTGGCAACTTTAATCTTTCACCCTTCTGCAACAGTGGGAAAAAGGAAACAACATTTGCAGGAGCTTGTTGGTTGTTCTGCAAGTCTTCCAGTCCACTAACATCATAGTTTGAAAATTGGTTTCATGTTACTACTGTATTGAATAACTGTCCATCCAATGGGAGTTGCTATAATGCTTCTGGTGAGCTCAACTGCAGGAGCTAATTTCTTATTTAGTAAGTACTAATTTTAAGTGCTGATTACAGAAAGCAACAATGTAGGAAGAAAACAAAACCAAAACCAACCAAATACAGATCAAGCAAAGACTAGAGGGTATTTCCTCCAAAAGAAATCTGGAATTAATCCTCCTTGCAATGGATGTAATCAGTAAAAATTGTATACGCAGGAGCTAGTTCACCTCCTGCATGTCCATGAGGTAAGCACTTTTAATGAACTTCCACACATTATTTCCTTCTTTCCTTTTACGTTTACCTGCCGGTGCATGGATCCTTGATACCTTTGTTCCATTACAGCTTGGCTAGTTGTTTTCATTACAAAAGCCTACATTCCAGAGGGAAACCAAGCCCTTTGGCAACCGTGCAGTTTTCACACAAAGGTTTCAGGTTAGTTCTCTCCCGAGCCAGATACCTTAGACGCCCTCTAGAGACAGGAGGGGAAACAAAGGAAGAAAAAAAAAAAAACCCTCCACTCTCCACAGGCAACACACAATTTGAATCTAGTGAAAACAGTGTCAGTTATAAAAGGGCTCTTAATAACACAAACATGTTTGCTTAATGACTCACTTCAGCTTAATTACACAGTAACAAGCTGTTATGATTCCATCCTACATTACTGCACATGGTCCTCTTAAGCTACGTTATTATTTCTGCAGAATAGATTTAACTGCAAAAATACATTTTTAGAGAGCCACTCCCCAGCGTTCCTGTTTTAGCTGACTAGCAAGATCTGTGCTACAAAGAAGAAACAGATTTCTGATGCGGAAAGCCACTGCAGTCATGACTCTTCATGTCTTCTAGCTGGATCACTGGGAATTTTACTTGTTTTTCAAACCATTTGGCCACAGTGAGAAGCTGCTTCTCCTGGAATGAACGTCCAATGAACTGAAGCCCAAGTGGCAAGCCTCTCTTGGAAAGAGCTGCAGGAACACTAATGGCTGGCAGTCCTGAAAGGAGAGAAGTTATACACAATAAGGTTTACCATTAAACAAATTCTATCAGATTCATTTTCATAACAATCCTAAGAGAACCAGAACACATATGTGTACAGAAAAGACACCAGTTAAAACCACATAAGCCAATGAACTAAAGGTACTGTCAGGCAATCAAAGGGCAACCAAATTAGAGAGATTTAAGGAGATCGCATCTTCTCAAATAGGAATTGATTTTCATCAGAAAGATTTCAGCTTCCCAAATCTGAAAGATTCATCTTCTCTGCAACATCAACTCAGCTCCAAGAAGCACTGTTTTAAACCAGCTTTATTTTTTAAAAGCTTCTTATAAGCATCTTATAATCCCTCGTCACCTGCTTATCACTGTATGATTTACAACATAGGCTTGATATATCTTGATGCAAAACAAGAGGTTAAATGACTGAAGGGAACAGATAAAAAACTAACCAGGGAGGAAAAAAAGCCCTTGGATCCCTGTCCTTACTCACCAGCCATGTTTGCAGCCTGTGTTAGAATATCATCTTGCGCACTGCGGGTTCTGTTGTCTTCCTTGATGAATTCCACGTACGGTGCCGCATCGCTCAGAGTGGTAGGAGTGAGCAAAACATCAACACCACTTCCAAAAACCTTCACAAAGTCATTGGCAATGAGGCGCCTGACTTTCTGGGCCTTGACAAAGTAATTTTCATAGTTTCTAGAGGGAAATATGGAGAAGAGGGTTGAGTGCTTTAATTCTGAAAATACAGAGCTTAACTTCTTAGTGAGTCTAGAAAACTACAAGCTCATTATTCCTCCTGGTTAAAAGATCAATACACGCAGTGGAGTTTTCGATATACTGCAAGCTTAGTCATCAAACATGGTGCTTATGCTCTCATGGCTACTAAGGGGTCAGGGAAAACAGATTGCCAAATTTTTCTGTAGTCCATGGAGTTCTAAACTCTCCTTCTGCAGTTCTGAAGCAAAAACGAATTGGTTGGCTTTGTTTATAATTCCCTTTAAATCACACACAGAATATCTCTGGATTTAGATAGTTTTTCAAAAACAACTGCCATCTAAGGAAAAAAAAAACTCTAAAATAAGGGTACTGGTAAGTGGATCTTAAGATAGAAAAGTCTGCCAGAGCATGCAGAGATAAAACAACTTAAATTGCCCCAAGTCCAATCTCTCACCAGAATAATTAAAAAAATTAAGATTCTAGAAAACAAATGAAAACATCTGTGAAGAGACCGCCAGATTCTAATTAACAAGTTGTATTATGAAAACCAGCCATCTTAGAGTAATTTCTGAAGTCATGTTAGCTATTAATTTAAGGAAACATGCTTACAAGCATCTATCATTTCATGAATCAAACAGCTAGTGATTTTACACATTTCCAAAGGCAGATAAAAATACTCAGTGAACTGCTATGTTCGCAGAAGAGACTCCTGTGTCTGCAGCTTGTTTCAAAAATGCTTTCTGAACCCTGGGTTCTGTTCTCCAAAAGCAATTTACTGTTGACAGGAATAGGACTCCTACTGTTTGGTCTTCATGGAAGCCAATTTTGCATTCCTTCACTAAAAAGTGAGTTACATGAATTTTAAAGCATTCACTCTAGGCTTAGGAAAGCTGATCTGGACAGTTATAACCAGAAGGAGCACACTTAGCAGGAATGCCAGCATTCCATAAAAGCTGGTTGTTACATACTCACTGGCAACATTCCTGTCTGAGAGCAGCTAGAAGTCAGATCTCATGAAAGCTCTTGCTGACAGAGCTTTTTCTGCAGTGCATTTGCTTTGCGTCTGATTGCACATTTTTTTTTGTTTTATATATTAAAGAAAATACAGAGAAAACTAAAGTTCTAACAATTTAAAGTTATGTTCGTGAGGAATGAAAAAAAAAAACTCCCCCCAAACTCTGAACAATGCAGCAGTTTTTCCTGCACGTGTTTGATAAACACCTGACTCCTCTAAAATGTTAGTTCACTACCTTTCTCAGTGCCTTCCCTCTCGTCCATACCGAGAGAGGCAGGTCTAGTTAATTGCTACATCTTACTTCTCCAGCAGACTTCTGAGCAACTTTAGTGAGATTAACAGCTGCAGAACTTCTAACACTTCAACAGGGACACCTTCAGTATGATTTCAAAGACATATAGTAGGATAGATATTTTTTGTGTAATTTAACAGGTGATAATAATACTCTGATGATGGGGTAAAAAAAATACCGTATTGTTTTACCTAACTAGGTCAAAATGCTCACTGGTAGGACTAAAAGGTAACATTTTCATTCATATTGGCAGTTGGCTACATCATAATGATACAGGAATAGCATTTCTTTTCCCAAGTCATGATAGCCAATTTCATTACAATTGGCATAAGAAATTGTTAAGGTGGTAAATTTGAACTTCAAGATGTGCTCTGCTTACTCTTTCAATAAAAAGTAGTTTCCTGATAGGATCCTTCCTCTCACAACATCATTAAAACCTTCTCGGCGTGTGGCAGCATACATGCTTTCTGTGGACTGCTTCATGTCAGCACGATGACCTGAAAAGAGAGAAAAAGCCAATCTGGAAATTCATGGGTTTTGTGATCTTTAATATTTAGCAATGGCAAAATAACAGCACATATAGAAACACCATTTATTGCAGTTTGACATGATACTATTTTGGAAAAATAAGAAAGCATTTTCCTCTTTTATTATAGAGATGTTACACAGTTTTTAACCCTAAATATTCCTGTGTCTACAAGTGAAATATTTCTATTCACCCTAATAAATGAAGAAAGCTACTATATTTAATCTCTGATTTAAAAAAAAGTGCTTTCCATCTCCTGAAATGAACACATACAAATACTTCAATAACTATGGTGACCTAATACTGAATTTATCTTGAACAAAGAAACAACAGAATTCCATAACATAGATCCGTACTCTTCAAAGGAGGTAGCTAACCAGTAATTTTCCCTCAGGCTTAAAAGCATATTTGTTAAAATAACTAACTTGTATTCTTATTGGGGCTTTGGGATCACAGAGCAGACTCCAAAAGCAGTAGGATGCTTCAAACATTATAAAAGTCTAGGTTCAAAACAAAAATGAATGCAATAGGAATATCTGTCAAAGCTTTTAAGTGACATGCATCTCTTCTACATCAAATTACTGCAGAGTAAAAAACAAAAGTGAGTTGCCAACTCTTTGCAATGCTGTTTGCAATGCTCTCTGGAATACTAGTACTTAAATTTTTGAAATAAAATTTTGTATATTACAATAGTGGTAAACAAGACACATGAACAAATAACAGATGAACATCTAAAGCACCAAAAGTTCTCCAGGAACTTAAGGAAAAATTTCTTAATAATGAGGGTGCCAGAGCCCTGGCACAGGCTGCCCAGAGAGGTTGTGGAGTCTCCTTCTCTGGAGATCTTCAAAACCCACTTGGATGCCGCCCTGTGCCACGTGCTCTAGGTGACCCTGGGTGTGCAGGGGAGGGTTGGACTAGGTGATCTCTAGAGGTCCCTTCCAGCCTTAAGGATTCTATGATTCTATGATGTGACAAAGTAAAGCAATCAATGCAAGCACAACAAAAAGTGACTTTAAGGTTAGCTCTTTCTTTTAGCCATGGATTATCAATCGTTCTTTAGTTCATACTCACATATTGCACAATCATTAAAAAATATAAAGTGAAAAAAAAAAACATAAGCAAGATATTTTTTACCCCCAAAAGGCACTGAATACACCATTTACACTGCTCCAGGTGTTTTAGTCACCAATAAAAAGGTTAGCTTGGTTAGGCTGATTTTTTTTTCCCCTCTGACTAGCCCTGATAATGAACAATAAGGCACTAGCCACACAATAGATTTAATTTAACAGTTAACAACAAACAAACAAAAAATGCAACACTACGGGCAGTACCATCATATATTTGTATTCAATGCCATCTCCTATTCTATCAAATATAGTCTAAACACCCAACAATGCTAACTCATAATTATAAAAAATAAACAACGTAATAATTCCCTTAGCCTAAGGGTCATCTGGGTTTCACAACAGCAAGAGAACCTCCTTTGGGCCAGTTGAGAGAGTTACTCCAGCTTTATTTGAACAAAGTTTTGGCTCTACAGTAACACAGAGAAACATGACAAAAAAAAACCCAACTCTGAAATGCATACATATTACAACTGATACTTTTAATGGGCTCAGTAGTGTTTCTACTGTGTGAGAAAAACAACAGCAACAGAAATTCTAAGGCCTTACCATATTCCAGTCCATCAAACCTGGCCATATTTGATGCTACTTCTGCTGTGCACAGCACATGATAGCAGACAATTGAGTAAGGAGTGTGGGGTAAACTCACTTCAATTACTTCAGCACCTGCATCCTTAAAAAGCTCAGCAGCCTTTGACCAGAGTGCCTGAATTTCACTAGAAAGCCCTGGTACGTTGTATTCCTTAAAGAAAAACAAGGAGAATGATTTTATACACTGGACTACTTTCAGGGGCAATCAACATGTAAATGCCTATGTGCTATAAATACCTTGAAGCTATTCCCTCACCACTGAATGATTTTAAGAACTTTCAGCTTTCTGTACCTCCAATGTATTCTAAAAGTTATATATACACTCTACAGTGGTAGAAGTAAACAGCATTCAATCTTTCAAAAAGTATTGTGTTAATTTCATTAGGCTCAACCTGCGTGTGCAAGGGAATTTCAGCAGTAATTTCTTGATGAGAAGTTCCCCTGTTAGCTATTTGTTCATCCACGTATTGCAGAGCAGAGCAATACATGGACTGCATCTCTTCATATTTAAACCCTAATATTAGGGTTAATGCAAGTAGGAAGCTAGAAAGAAATTTTGCCTACAACACATCAGCAGCAAGTGACATTTGCAGTTCCAGCCCACCAAATCAAGCATTGACAGGATTTAAAAGTTACCTTAGGAATTCCTATGCAGAGCTTTCTGACATCTATAGAATCGGGTAGTTCGAAGGGCTTAAAGGTGTCCTGAACTGTAGTAGAGTCCTTAGGATCATGCCCAGCAAGTAAACCTGAAATATGAAATGATATGTGAATAGAAAAAAAAAACACACAGTGAAAAAGCTGAATTTCATTTGTTCTGTAAACAAATAAACAAAGATATATTTATATATAGTAGAAATACCTAACACAACTGCTGCATCATCCACACATCTGGTTAAGATTCCTGGCACATCCATGGAGTTCACTAGAGGAATGAGACCATGGCGAGAAATCAGTCCATATGTTGGCTTTAAACCTACTACTCCACAATGAGCAGCAGGGTTTCTGGTAGATCCTCCTGTGTCTGACCCTAAAGCTCTACGGTTTCAAAAGAATTACCATTAGTAAAATAATTCAAAGCACTTTCAAATAATAAAAATGCATGGCTTTATAATGTGTAGTTTTAAAAGCATGTGTATTCTTCCAGGTTAGAAGTCACATTGACACAGCCTAAATTTCAGTCAGCTCCCTACTAGTTTTTACATCCACTAAATCCACTAGTTTTTAATCTGTTCTCTGACACAGTCATTGGAAGAGCTCAGTTCTCTCCACCAAGGGGGGGAGAATTCAGGCCCTCTGAATATGCTCCTAAATATCTATTTCTGGCATCTCTGTTGGTCTGTTCCATTCCTGTGTTCTCTGAAAGACATGCCCATGAAACTGCATGCATGGTCCAGACATTCAGATCTCATTTATTCTGTTGCCAACAGACAGTAAAGCAGCTCTTCCCAGTATGCAATGAAACAGTGATAAAATATTAATTCCCCTCAATGAAGTGAACAACTCTCATCAAAGCAGAGGATATTTTTCCTGCTTTCCAGGCCTACCAAGCATGGCACCAGAACCCCCACTTTATAGTACTGTGAGTGTAATTTTAGTACACAATTTTTAGTTATTATTATTATTATTATTGCAAGTTGACTCACTTTATTGTTCTTTTGTTAGACAAACCTCGTTTTTAAACTGAATTTTTTACTTTAGGAATTGCAAGGGTACGGAAAAGCAGCACTGAAACGGTACCGATTGTCTTGTTTCTATTTTAGTTCAACACCCCTCCGGCAACTTTTTTTTTTTTTTTTTAAATAAAACTTATCATCAAGATCTTTGACAAATATAAAACAAATTTAGGAAGGAGACATAATTTTTACTGGAGTGGGCGTGTGCCTTTTGCCATAGTCATCTGTTTGTGAGATGGCTGAACCAATTGAATTGACTTTGCTGAAACTGAATTTTCTCAAAGCTGTTACATTAATGCAAAATATCCTCATTTTGTAACATTTCTGTACATCCAAAACTCAAATTGAAGAGAGAAAGTCTGGCAGCATTCCGGATGCTTGGAAGAAACTAATAGCAAGAGGATATAGGCAATAAAATAGCTGGAAGCAAAATCTCCCTGATTTGACAGGATGCTAAGCAGTGCAGACTGGAAGGCAAGCATGCCCAAAAGCACCAGGGCTGGTGCCAGAGCATCTCAGGATCAGGCCATTCTGGTACAGGACAAGGAGCAGAAGCCCTTGGGCCAGGCTGCACTGTGTTCAGTGTAACTGATAACAAAGAGTTAAAGCACAGCTCTCATAATCTTATATATACTGAGCTCCACTATGTAGCTCTAAAATCTGCATAAACAGTAAAGGTGTAAAGCTTTAGGGCTCAGGTGTCTCTTAATGTATTTGAAAGGGAAGAGAATATAAGAAATTGCTTTCTTAAATACAGGATGGCTATGAAAAGCAATATCTTTATATATATATCTTTAATATATCCTTAATATATCCTTAAATATAGGATTGCTGTGAAAAATAATAATTAAGAAATTCTAGCTTTTTTTTTTTCATTTTTCTTTTAAAAGATATCCATCTAGAATATCTGTACAGCTGGCTTCCTTCAAGTCAAGGATCTGAGTGAACTCTTTTAGTTCCCAAATCTCATGCATTTGTATTATTACATAACCCAGCTATAAAAAGGAAGAATAGGAGCAGTTACTAACAGGTATCAGTTCAAGGACCCTGTCAATTCTCAATTGCATTTTAGTGTACACGTAGCACACATCTGGGTGGAAAATGCGTTACATATACCATGCTGCTATTAAGACAGTACATGTGAACAATGATAAAATGCCATTTCTTTATTGCCATTAGTATTTTACTTCATGCAGTGCAAAGCGTTTGCATCAGAACCCTGTATAAATTAATTAACACTTAAAATTAATTAACACTTAACAATTAATTAATTATTAATTAATTAACACTTAAAATTAAATTAAACACTTAAATTAGTTCCTTCACAGCATGTAGATTAAAGATACTAAAATGAATTCTTGTGTACCAGTGGAAGCAATATTCTCATTTCAAACAAGATAAATATTTTCCATGAAACTAGGTTTATAAATTAGCTCATTAAAAGATAATAAAATTAAAGCTTGCAACATATTTTGAGGAATTTAATTAAATTTAAAAAGCATCTTACACAAAACACGTGAAGGATGATACAGCTGCAGCACTGCCTCCTGAACTTCCTCCTGTTATTACCCACTCCGAATCTTCATTCTCAGAAGGAGATTTTGATGGATTTTTTTCTTTGTACTGTCTTGAATAGCTCCAGGGGTTTCTGACTGGTCCAAATACCCCATCCGTACTCCCAGATCTAAGATATTCAGATAGGATAAATAAAAACAAGAGTAACATGCAACAACCCATTCAATGAGTTTCTCTTTATCTAGTAACTCACTCTTCACCTTAGCAAATGCAATTTCTATGTGGAATGGCAGGTTTATGTATTTCCTTGTGCAATCAACTCCAAAAACCTTATGCAGAATGACAAAGATTTAAGAACTTCACTCCTTTCTGACGCAGTACTTCAACTGAAACATGAACTCATACCTCACTCTGACATGTGCCAGTGCCACTACAGCTACTGTAACAACACAACATAGATCTGCTTGTGAGTCACTAACAGTCAAGCTGCACAACTGCTACAAATCAAAGCTCTTCTAGTTTCCTAACCCTGCAGTTGGAAAAGACAAAATATGACCACTCTCGTGAAAAACTCTGTTGGTAGAAGCATGCACATACACAAAAAAAAAAAAAAAAAAAGCCCTGCAACAGCAGGAATAATGAGCAGTGAGTACTACTCTGCAAATAAAAAAGCTTCTCCTTCTCTTGAGGTCACAGTCTGTTGGTTTAGCTTGACAGACTGGCAAGACTTGACAGACTCAGTCCAGTTTCAAGTAGTCTACAGCATCTTAAGTGTGGACTGCTACTACAAGGTTTACCATCTTTCCCCCAGCTTCATGTTCTTCCTGACTCTAGAGTGTCCATGTAGATGGTAGAAAGTTCAACTATCAGATAGTTCAATTTCCTGACAGAACAGGCAGTTGACAGTAGGTAGGGAACCATACCCTGATAGGACTTTTGCACTGTGTTTCCCTCATCAAGCTCATGGTGCAGTCATGCCAGCCCTGGTACAAGTGGGACCAGGAAACACACAGTCCAGACATAAGGCCAGAGGCGGGACAATCCTTTTCAGAAGAATCTTGAGCTTTGATGAGCTCAGACCAGTTCTATCACTGGATAATCAGTTGTGGGTTTTTTTTTTTTTCCCATGCTCTTTTCTCTGCCCTTCTTTTTGACAGACCAAAACAATGCAGCCAGATTATTTCCTCCCAAATTGTCTGATTTTCCAATTAGTTCTTTAGACTAGATAAATCAAAACCCCCCCAAAAAATACAATACCCATTCTCATGGGTAAAAATAAATTCCCAGACATCTTTCCAGATCCAGCAGGGACCAATCTCTAACAATTCATCACTGCTCCCTCCTGTAGCTTGCTGCCTTCACCGATTTGCTGGAGAATCCATTTGTGAGAACCCTTCCCAACTTGCTGCTGACAAAAGCAAGCAACAACAGATTTGACAATTTGAACTCTTACTCTGGATTAGTCTGTTTGTGGCAATTCAGGGAGAACACATAGGAATAACTCCCTCCCTGCCCAGGGATGATACCATGCCCTGGGGTGTAATAATAATTAGCTAAAGCTAGGAATCACCAGTGAGCAGACAAGGCAGCAAAAAAATGCAGGGGGAAGTAACCAGTTCTACTAGCATAGCTGGACCCCCTCTCCAAAAAACAAACAAACAAACAAACAGACAGACAGACATCAAAACTACAAAAAAAAAGAACACCCTTTCTTGCCTTTCACAATTGCTAGGGCTGTGTCGCTTCCTTTCCTTCAAGTATAGCTCTGGTCAAACACCATTTCCATAAATAACATATTTATGTGATTTGCACATTGGTATAAATATTCAGGGAGAAATTCACACAACTCACTCCAGATGCTCTTTGAGGATAGATTCACTATTTAGTAAACTCAGCCAAAGAGAAATTAAGGATTAGTTAAGGATTAAATAAGGTAAATCAGAACAGGTGGTGAACATTCTGTTTAAAGTGCAGTCTCATTAAAAAATAATAAACATCACTCACCCCATTGCAAATTCATCTAGGTTTGTTTTTCCTAAAAGCACAGCTCCCTGATCCAATAATTTCTGTACTACTGTAGCATTGTAAGGAGAGATATAACCTGTAAACAATCAGGACAGTTGAGACATTAGAAATCATTAGAAATGATTTTCACGAGGCACTACTGCTTTGGACACTCCAAAGCTGTCATTATTTTTGCCTAACAACTGTCACTTCATAGCGATAAAATTTTGTTTTGTATGAACACTAGTAATTATCAAAATTTACCAAAAGTAAAATGAGCCTTGTTCTGCTCACAATGTTCTTCTTCTACAACCTATAAATCCAGAAATTTCAAATTATACCAATTCTAAATTGTAGAACTATGACTTCACACAAACAGGTTATCATAAAAATATCAAATTACTGGAATCAGCCAATTTGAAGCAGCTATCTAAAATGCTTTCCCTTATCCCACAGAAAATGGGAAGAAATTAGAAATAGCTCTTTAAAGAAAATTGCCAAGCTATGTTGAATTATTTGTGACTATCATGAGATAAAGGAACACAGAGGTAGCCACAAGCTGAAATACTAACTGCCTATTCCACAATCAAGGGTGTGACTCCTCAGAGCTTATAAAAACCAGAATGAGAAACATGCCACTTGCATGAGATCCTGGAGAGCCACCAATTCCTTCTGTGAATACTGACAGGGATTTCGCTATCCCAATATTCAAATGCGAGTAGTGAAGAAGAAATCAAACGTGCACGAGGAAAAGCATCTGAGGTAATACAATGCCTTTTTTCTTCTTTGTTTTAATATTATATATATATTATATATATATATGGGGAAGTGTTTGTTTCTTTTGTTATAAAAAGACAGTCATCAGATTACCTAAAAAAAAAAATAGCAGAACCCTATTCTTTTAGTTTTACAGCTTTCATTTGTACATATTGCAAAATAAAGCTGATACAAGAAATGCTTCTCCTTAAAAGAAAATTAAGGACTCTATTTGCATTGGCCTATAATAAAGATTTTATTTTAATCAAAGGCTTTTGTTGCCCCGAGTGCTCTTACTACAGAAACACATTCATTTATTGAAAAATCTTCACCGAGTTGTCACTTCGGTTTTATGAAAATACACAGATTTCTGGAAGACTCTCCTTCATACTAAAAAGAGTCAGAGATTCGAAATGGGATCTATTTTACCTAGGAAAGCTCTACTGTACCTTTCAGCATGTTTGACGCACATGTTGTCTCAATGCCAGCTGTATTAAAGTTGTCTTTTACTGCAACAGGAATTCCATCTAGAATACCCAGGGGTTGACCTGGATGAGGTCAATACAAAGACAACAGGGATTAAACGAAAGTGTACTATATGCATATATTTTTTTTCAACCAATTATATCTTATTTCACATGTCATTTTGTGTCTTTGGGGGACATAAGGACGCTATCCACATCACGTGTGATGTGGATACTTTCTACATTTTCAACAAACACCTTCTGTTCTCTGTTTTAACTCCAGCATTAAGTCTCCCCAAACCAGACTTACCTCTGCAGAGCTCTGCTCTGCAAATGTTCCTACACCTACAGTCAGCTGCTTTCACATGGGTTAGCAACCCCAATGGGGTGCTTGCTTTATCAAACACCACCACACAGTGGTTATTTCAGCCTCTGGTACTCCATGTATCTACCCCATCCCTAGGGGTCATAAATTCTGCCTAGCATAGACAGCAGATATGATCTTCAGAGAGTGAAATCACAGCAGAGAAAGTCTTCCATAAGTGATTGATAATCCCCCATCCAGCCAAAAGATAAACAAACAAACAAATCAAAAAAAGTAAAAGGATTAAGTGCCTGGGTCAGGAAGCAAAATACTCCACTTGACAGTTCTCTTAATCTGTCAAGAGAGCAAGCGTCACCCCGAAAGAAAAAGAAGTCTCCCCTTCTTCTCTTGCGCCTAGGAAATGGGAGGGGGAAGGGG
>VZSG01000244.1:827125-863330 GCA_013398315.1 Nothoprocta pentlandii | reverse complement strand
CGCTACGGGCGCGGCGAGGCGCCGCGGCTGGCGCGCGACATGGCGCTGCCCGCCATCCGCTTCCCCAACGAGGTGGTGATCCGCGTGCACGCCGCCAGCCTCAACCCCCTCGACCTCAGCATGAGGAGTAAGTGCGGCCGGGCAGCGGGCAGCGGGCAGCGGGCAGCGAGCCGGCGCCGCGGGGTGAGCGCCCCTGCCCTGCCGCCTGGCGCTGCTCCCGCGCTGCCGGCGCCAGGGCTGCCCTTTCCCGGGAGAGCGGCTGCCCGGGAGCCGCTTCCCGGCGCCTGGCAGCCGCTGCCGCGAGCTCAAGGGCATCCGCAGCTCGGCCTCGGCTCCCCGTGCCTGCAGCGTCCCGAGGTGCCGGCCGGGTAGCGCTCGTCAGGCGGCCCTGGAAAGCTGCATGCTTGCTTAAAATGCGCCGGGTACAAAGAAACAGGCACAACTTGCCCTCAGCTTCAAGTTCGGAAAAATGCTAAGGAATTCGCAGCTTCTGAAGGGCTTGCATTTCGTGTTGAGAAGTGACATTGTACATGGGCTATACTCAACAGCCCATCCACAGATACCTGCAAGAAGCCTGCTGCCACAGCTGTGGTTTGGTTTTGGGGTCTGCAGGAAGTTATTTTTAAAACAACCTTTTAAACTGTTTACAACTCTGGGTTTGATCATGCAGCATTTCCCATATCTGGGATACTGGGTCACACCTTGTGTTTTGTGTCCGTAAAAGAAACCGTGTTCTCATGCTGCTTTTGGGGTGCCTCCATTCGCATCTTTATGCACCTTGTAGTTTGATGAGAGAAAAAGGCTTCCTGTAACGTTTGAAAAGCCACACGTGTCTGAACGCAGGTTTGCAAGCTGAGCAGAATTCCCACGTGATTGCCTCTTCAGCAGAAGCTAACGTGTCTCCTCTTAGGATACATTCCTTTCTTTATTTTTTGCATTGCTTATGTTTCTCTGCTAAGTTGCCTTATATGAAAAGGTGAATGGAAAGCTTGGAGTTCTTTTGCATTCCTGTGATATTGTTAATCCATGAAGCTTTTCCTATAGGCTTCTTAAAATATGTATTCCTTCATATTGGAAGTTTTACAGTAAGGAGACGTTTTGTGTGGACTCTAATAAGATGGTATAATTTGCTACGTAGTTTTTTAGTGGTTTGTGTTCATATGCATACTGGATGCTATATAAGGGAGGGAAAAGAAGTAGGATAGAGGTAAAATTTGCTTTTTATTTTTAAAACCTATAAAAATGCAAAACATTCCACATTGTTGGCATGCACTCAGTAAGATGTGTTATGATTAATTTCGTGTTTTGTAGGTGGTTATGGTGCCACTGCATTAAATATGAAGCGGGATCCCCTGAAACTGAATAGTGCAGACAGTGAATTTCCACTGACGCTTGGCCGAGATGCCTCTGGTGAAGTTATGGAATGTGGACTAAGTGTGTCTTATTTCAAACCTGGAGATAAGGTGATAAAAGTGATTTCCCTTGTCTGTCTTTCTGTCTATATCTCTTTCCATAGTTAAAATATAATATGGACTGTTCAGGTTTCATTTTTCCCTCTTAAGATTTTCTTTTTTTCATGATTCTGCGGGCATTGTTGAATATCACGTCAAGACTCCTTGGAATGCTTTCTTCCCTATCTTCTTTCTCTTTAATAAGTAAAAAGAAAAATCACTTTTTCCCAAACTTACTTCCTTCAGTTGCTTCACTTTTTATTTTTTGGTCCATTTCTGTGGCAGAAAGAGAAGAGTTTATTTATTTGTAGCTATGAAAACTCAAGATACTGCTTCAGTTTGACTGAAGATAGAATTCTAACAGGAAGGGGGATTGTGATTTTTGTTTGTTTTTCTTCCTTGAGCGAGGTAATTAATAATAGAAAGAACTCTAACATAGCCAGAGAATTAATTCTTAACTCCTTCGTAAATGTTTTATTTTCAACTTTTTAGCTTCAATATAGCAAATTTTGCTTCTGTTTCCTCTTTGCCTTTTTAGAGAATATACCTACTGTGCACAGTATGTTCAGGCCTCTCAGTATCACTTAATTACACTTCTCATACTTCTTGTGAAAATAGTAAGGTAAACTGGTATCTGCTAAGCAGTAGTAAAGACATTTTGCAAACTGGGAGAAGTTGGTTTTTTTTTTTTTTTTTTTAAATTAAGAAAGCGTCTCTTTGTAGATGCAATGTTATGTGAAGCAGCCAAAAATGATAGTTGTTTTCCCTTTGTTTTCAGGTATGGACAGCAATTCCTCCGTGGAAACAAGGCACCTTGTCAGAGTTTGTTGTAGCTAGTGGAAATGAGGTAAGGCTTCAAAAGTGCTGTCAACAGACAAAACCTAAAATTGTTAATACTGGCATTCTTTTTTTTTTCTTCAGTGTCTAAATAATTGACTTTTTTAATGCTTAAATTGATTTTTTTCATCTTTTGCTAATCATGGATAATCACTATAGTTGAAAGTGTGGAATATGGATCAGAACAATTCAGTAGAGCCTGTTTAAGAATTTCGGTGGTGCGTAGGATCCGCTCTGTGACTTGGATACAACTGGTCTTATTTCAGGTGTCTTTTAAGCCCAAGTGCCTCAGTCACACAGAAGCTGCCTCCTTACCCTATGTAGGTCTCACAGCATGGTCTGCGATTAACAAAGTTGGAGGCCTAAACAAAGAAAATTGTGCTGGGAAGAGGTAAGTAACTAGTTCTGGTGCTAAAGCTTAGTTTTTCATAGTTTTTCATTTTTATATTGCTTAGCCACTTGGAAGACAAATCTTGCAAGTCTTAACAACAATGAAGACTGTAATAACATGACAGTCACAAAGGCTGGGTGGCCTGAAGGTGCTGGGTTCAGTCTACATGACAACTGAGAGAAGCTGTAAGTGTTCCTAGTGGAAAATTGCAGGATGGTGTCCCTGGGAATTTAGGGGGACTCCGCGTTGCTGCGACACAGGCCACTTGTCCAAATCATAGAATCACAGAATCCTTGAGGTTGGAAAGGACCTTTAGAGATCATCTAGTCCAACCCCCTGCATACACAGGGGCACCAAATTTATCCCCTCTGAGTTATCTGGGCAACTCATGAAAGTTCTTCCATCCACAGAAATGTGGTTCCCTGGGTTGCATGTTCCTGCATGTTCTGGACCCTTTGGATCGGACTGGTCACCTACTTGGAAAGGAAGGGAGAAGGTGGTTGGGCTTCATTTGGCCTGTGGACCAGAACTTTGATGGGATCAGAAAAGGCAAAAGAGAAGGGGAAAAGGAGAAAATGAAGAAACATTCAAGACTAATAGCCAAAGCAAATAGAAAAAAAAGTTTTTTTTTTTTTTTTTTTTTATCAGCCTATTAATCTGGGAGAGGCAGGTGGAAAGCAAAGGAGGAAAAAGATTCTGAAAAATAGGAGCAGATACCATTACTCATTTCATAATTGAAAATTTCCTGGTAATTTGAAATTTATTTTGGCCTTGAGATGTTTGTCTAACAGCAAAACATTCAGAATGGAAAGAAGTCAAAAGTAAAAATAGTGGAATTGAAAAATAATCATTAAAACTACTACAATATATCAGAAATTTAGATTATATTAAAAAAAAAGAAGGCTGGACATCAGGAATCTGCTTGTTTGACTTATTTTGAGGTTGATGTTGTTATGCAACACATTGTGAAGGAGAATAGATTCTATGAAAGTCTTCGTATCTGTAAAATACGTGAATGCTTGTTGGTGGGTCACAGTAAATTTTGTTGTGAAAATATAAAGGAAGCATTTTTCTGAAGATTAAGAATATATTTTGAAGAAATGAATTGCAGACATCTTTGGAGTTAACTTGCACCTAGTAATAATTTCCTAGATTTGCCATCTGTTTTTTTTTCATTTTTCAGTATTCAAGCTGTCTTCTGCTATATTATTTTTTGCCATATAAATATAACTGATGTAAGGATATGTTGATATGCTAACCATTTTTTCAAGTGTCTTTACAATGTTCATGTGCTTAGTTTTTTAAAAGTAAAATCTAAATGGATAAATACTTCATTAGTGTATCAACAAAACGTTTTCATGTATTTAAAAATTTATGATGTTTCATATCTTGAAAGTTTAGGTTTTGAATCCAGCAGACAATGGCTTATGTGGAGGTGTTTACATATACATATGTAATGCACTGAAGTGAGTCTGGGAAAGACTATGACCTTTACCTTACTCTTCTAAGACAGTAATCTCATAGAGCAAGAATGTACATAGTGTTTTTTTAATTTCTTGAAATAATTTAGTGTCTAATTGGTAAGAAGCTACCCCTATATGTGATTTTGTGGTCTTTTTGTTTCCCATAGGTGTATGTATATAACTATGTAGAAGGGTGTATATACCCTTGTCTCTTATTTTTGAGAGAGCATCTGTATTCCTTGATGAAAACTACTTCAATTATGCTTTTTTGCAGTGCTAAGACATCTTAGACACAGCAAGATTTTTGCATTGGTGTGTATTGCTTTCTTTGCCTCTTTAAGGTGGAAGGGTGGGCTAACCAGAAATACTCTCCACGAGTCCGACAGCTGACTGTATTCTGATCTGACAGAAATGTCCCCTGCATTAGCACGTACAGTCAGATGCTGTTTCTGCAAGTTTGATGACCCCATAGTTACCTGAAGTGTCTTGAAGTTGCTTATTATGCCTTCTCCTTGGCTACAGCTCTAGTCATTCCCTAACTTTTATTCTACTGCCACTCATATCAGTATTTCTGCACAAGCTAAAAGTGAATGTACTTGTTCAAGGTGTTTGTACTGACTGTGCTGTTGAGAAGCTCTCTGTGGATAGCTCTCAGGGGGCTTCTCGTATTTGTGAGGATCCTCTGTCAGCAAAAGGATGTTCTCTTTGGATAATAGCTGGCTTAAGTGTCTTGCTTGTTGTAGTTGCAAAAAGAACAACTAAAAAAAATCAAGCGGTTTGAAAAGTTCTCATTTTTTGCATTAATAATAAGTAAATTCCTTTATATTTATATAAAAATATTGAGTGGACAGTTAATACATATAAGAATGCCAGGAAGAAATACATTAGGATTCTTTTGCTGAAAGCTATTGCACTTCTTTTGGTTCATGTTATTACAATGAAAATTTGAGTGATACCCAAAGAAAATATTTTCAGAAAGTCTGTGCTTTAATTCATCATTTTATCTATCGAGAAGTGGAAAGTGAATGTCGGCCGTAACACTTCTTGACAGGGTAAACGTTTCTTATAAAACAAGAATAAAAAGAAGGCATTGTTGATGTCATCAACATCTGGCAAGTTACCTCTCTTACCATCGAACAGGTGCTTTATTTTTATGTATGTGGCAGCTGGGCTCTGCGGGCAGCCAGGGTGGGTGCTGTGCGGTGTGGAGGGCGGCCGTGTCCCTTGGGAGCTGCAAGGGCCGTCGGCACCAGTGAGTCCTGACTCTTTTGGCCTGGGAGGAGG
Source organism: Nothoprocta pentlandii (assembly GCA_013398315.1). Taxonomy (NCBI): domain Eukaryota; kingdom Metazoa; phylum Chordata; class Aves; order Tinamiformes; family Tinamidae; genus Nothoprocta; species Nothoprocta pentlandii. The sequence continues at coordinate 857,904 of VZSG01000244.1, read as the reverse complement.
CAGATGGCTCCATGAGGAGGCTGCCTCTGCAGTGGAAATAGAGTTTGTCTCTAAAGCAGAGCTTTCTTCAACTCGCATTGTATGGAGAGAACTTGACTCAGAAGGAGTTTTGGCAGGTGGTAGTGCACGTAGCATAGGAGCAAAAGGAATTTGGAGCGTGTTTCTCCTGCAAGAATCTCAGGGGCTTTTATTGTATAAGGGAAAATAAAAAGCAGCCCTAAGAAAGCAGCTCGTCCAAACCAGAAATGTGGCATAAATTGTTGAATAAAATGTATATCTGTAAATTTCATCTTTCTCCAAAATTTAAGCAAGAAGGAAAATTGGAAAGAGTTTTTGATAATTTGTCACTTTTCTAGTAATGGAATGGAGTAGAATTTGACTTTCTGAAGGAATTTTGTCATGACCTTTGTAAGGATAGATGGGCTCAACCCAGTATTGACAGTGTAGGATTCTATAGTGCTTTTGGTAGGATAATACTAGATATGAATATTGCTTTAGACATCTTTTGTTAGAAACATGGTTCTGAGCATAAGTAGATTTTGGCAGAGTGAACAGGCATTGAGATTTCTTTGTAATTTGAATTTGTAATCTAAATTTTGCCATTTAAACCAGTGAAGTAGGAGGGAACAGAGCCCGATCAGTTACAAAAGAGGAAACATTTTAAAGTGAATACTGTGACCAAAGCCAAGTCGCTGAAGTTGCTTCAAAGAGTTTTTGTAAACTGAGACACCAGGCTGTACAGCTTTGCACTGTAAAAGCAACTTCCTTCTTCATCCAGCACAATGAGATTTAAAACAGGATCACCACCTGCTTTTGAAGATTCTGAAATTCTGCTGGAAAACTGAAGTTGTGTGAAATGTGATGCTGCAGAGGGCTATGCCAAGACTTTATCCTGTATATTCTTTTTTGTCCTGGAATTAGCTAATGGGTCCAAACTTGTTGGATTGTTTGTAGCTTCAGTTGCAGGGCTTTCTTACTACTTTCCTTCTTGAGGTTGAGCTACTTAATAAAATATCTGGAGGAAATTTAAGAACAGTGGTTGGACAGCTGGAGGTAATGTTCTCCCAACACTAAAGTTGTATTTATTTTTATTCTTGGATATTTAATTTGTTTAGTAAGTCATTGTGAGTTTATTTCATACAGTTAAAAGGAACTCGCTAATAGTTTGGTGTGAACTCCTTGTTTATCAGTTCCCACAATCTAGCATTTTACACTGTCTTTTTTAAATCTATGAAACTGGCCTTTCTTCTAAAGAAAGGGCTATGTTATTTTAATAAAACAGAAACTTATTTATGATGAAGCTTTTTTTGTCTTTTAATTTAACACAATATGGGATAATTACTATCTTCCATATATTCTATTTAATATATTTTATTTTTTTCTCTTACAGAGTATTAATATTAGGAGCTTCAGGAGGAGTTGGCACATTTGCTATACAGGTAATATACTGTGGCGTGCCCAAGATGTGCCTTCAGTTTATTCAACATGAACAAAATTTGACAGAAGGGAACTTGGGGAAAAGATTGTTAAATAGCAGACTAATGAATAATCTGCCAGAGCTCTGAAAGTAAAATATTTTTAGTTTGTTCCTTTCCATTTTAGTGTTTGACTAACTTAAGATAGGAAGCAGGGGGTTTCAAAGAAGGACGCTGTGCGTGTAGGTAGCAAATAGCACATTTTGCTGTTTGGGTCCAGGAAATTTGTAGCTTGCATATGTTGAAATAGAGAGTCTGTTTCGTTATCTTTCAGCCCCCTTTCAGCTCAAATCTGTATATCTAAAATGAGTGGTGTGCAAGCAGAAAAACTGATGGAAAAAGTAAATGATTGCACTCATAATTTTCCATCATATGTTCATATCTGCAGCTGTTGGTGGTGGCCAAAGGATGTAAGATACACAAGTGTAGCGGTTATAATCCGTAGATTAGTTTCCCTTTGCTGTCATTCCCCCACTGCCCTCCTGTCTTCCTTCATTCTGGTAGCTCTCATAATTGGAAAAATGACATGTTCTGTTGTTGATTCATGAACCAACATGCTCTTTTCATGCCTTCATGCAATTTGAGAATTAGAATGCCAATCAATGTCATCTTATGCTACAACAACTTTCTCTTCAGCATATGAAAAAAATGTACAAGTCAGACAATTGCATCAGTGTTTTCCATCTTACCAGGCAGTAATCACAATGGTCCTAAGAGGGCTACAGGAGAACTTCAGTGGTTGCTCTTTGCTTGAGCCACGATGAAGCAGGTGCCTAAATAAGATAATAAAAAGGCTGAGCAAGCTACTGACTAATTGTGATTACTGACCTGCAATTAACCTGAATAAACCAATTAATCTAGTTTAAGTGTCAAAAAACATATAGTGAAGGAGAGCAGATTACAAAAAAAGAGAAATGATTATCAAGAATTCATTACTTTGTTATAGCTTTGTGTACTAAAAGATCCTCTGTAATTGTACTTGACAGTCCTCTGTAATGTAAATCAGAGATTATCTTTTTGAATTCTTTGATTAATAATTATTTACAGTGATATATTTAGTGAGCTGATAGGGATTAAAAATAATTTAAAGTCATTAATACTTTAAATACTTTAAAGTCATTAAATCTGGTGATAGTTTTCCAACTCCCTAAATATAATGAAACTTTAGCTTTTTAAGGTTCTATTTTACTAAATTTTAAACCTTGGATTCCTTTTTTTTTTCTCTCCTTCCTTTTAGTTAGTGAAGGCCTGGGGTGCCCATGTGACAGCAGTTTGTTCTAATGATGCCAGCCCTCTGGTGAAAAAGCTTGGAGCAGATGATGTGATTGATTACAGATCTGGAAATTTGGAAGAGCAGCTTAAAGCGTTACCCTTGTAAGTGTTTGTGCTGTTCAATACTGAGATGAAGGAGCTGGCAGTCAGTCCGTTTGGCTTTTGATTACTTGACTCCAGTCACACTCTCTGTTTTCTGTTTTTCCACTTTTAAAGCCTTACTTTCTAAAGCAAGTTCATCCGAGCACTTTTTGAATGTAATTTGCCAAGTGAGTATCCCTAGCACAGGTTTCATTGAAAGACTGTCAGTTAATTAGTTTGGCAGAGGCAAGCTCAAGCTTTTTGTGTTCTTCAATGACCATGGTTTGGAGAGCTCTGTCAGCTTCCATCCAAGGATCTTAGTGTACTTGTAAAGCCTGAATTAATTAAAATAAATCTGAGGACTCCTGTGTGGACTTAGTAAAATTCATCTTTAGAAGGAAGAACTGTGTCTTGGAGCATTTCAGTGGCTTGCCCAAGGTGCTTTAGCTAGGGTGCAACAGAGCTAGCAGTGAATTTTTCTTCTGAGTACAGCTGCCTCTGATAAATAACCATATTTATCTGGTCACAGCAGTTACATTTAAAGTAATGGGGTAACCCTCTGCAACAAAAATTCCCTTTGCTTCTGTGCTCCTGCTGTAGGTTTAAACTTCGACTAATGTGACTTTGTGTATTGCTTTTTTTTTTTTTTTTTTTTTTTTTTTTTTTTTTTTTTTTTTTTTTTTTTTTTTTGATAGATTGAGCTAGTTTTCTGAGAGATGGAAAAGACACTGTTCGATTAGTGAAAGAGTCTTTGTGATGCTGGGCCAGGCAGACGTGCCCTTCGCTCCAGCTTGGCTCTTAGCTGACCTGGGATCAATGGGGAGGGTATTGGCTGGGGCTGTGTGGGCAGGCAGTGCAGCAATTAACTTACTGATCCGCAGGCAGTGCTGACCTTGCCTTTGTGCTAACTGCTAAACTCTGTTCAGGGAGCCTGGGGTTTAGTCAGAGGTCTTCACGCCTTGTTTCTACTTTGTTGTACGCAGATTAATGCAGTGCAGTGAGAAATACAAATATAAGCTCCAGCCAGCTTCTAGGATATGACCTTAGTGAGGATCTGTTTTTGTCATATAGTGATTCAAAGTCTGTTCTTTACATGTCTGCAGATTTGATTTCATCCTAGATAATGTTGGCGGATCCACCGAGAAGTGGGCTCTGGATCTCCTCAAGAAATGGTCGGGAGCAACGTATGTTACCTTAGTAACACCCTTCCTAGTCAATATGGACCGGCTGGGAGTGGCCGATGGCATGTTGCGCACAGGAGTCACTATTGGTTCCAAAACTGTAAAGGTATCTCACCAAATCCTCTGTGCTTTTGTGTGAAATCCTGTGCTTTACTTTTACGCTGTGCCCTTGTGGCCTCTTTGGTGGCTTGGCTGCTAGTCATGTCATCTGGAGACTTCTATCTGATTTCTCTCGTATGTTGCTAAACATCCCTCAGATGCATTTTTATTCTTTCCTACTTTCTTGCACAGAAAAAAGTAATGTATTGGGTGGTGCTGATTAGTATGTGTGGTAGTTTGGGGTGTTTTGAGGTTTTGATTCCTCATCGTGCTTTCATTGAGGCCTTTCTCATATGTCATCCTTGTGAATCCCGCTGGCAGCTGCTGTTTTATAGTTAGCAGAGCAAATCTCTGCCTCGTTGAAGTCAGGGTCATTTTGCTGTTTGCTACAGGTTGGTCAAGGTTTCTTTCAAAACACTGTTCCGTGGCTGATTCTTGTTATCCCATTCCAGCACTGCAGAGTAATAAAAGTGGTAGAGGATAACACAAAAAGTCTTTCATGTCCTTCATGTTCCTGTGTCTGGATGGCAGTACTGATATAAATATATATATATATATATTTTTTTTTTTTTCTTGTTCTCCTAAGTGGATTTTTTGAGATGTTCTCCCAGTGGCCAGAGCATGAGGCCTCTTGGAACTGTTCTCTGCCTTCTCACTGCCATGTGAGCTTGCTCTTCAGGAGCATGTGCCAAGATATTTCTGTGATGGCAGGGCTGAGTGTGAGGGTTGAGACCCACACTAATATTTTCAAATGCAAGCTCAAAATTTAAACCCTGAAAATAAATTCTGTAACTATATTTCTCAGCGCAAGGGTTTGCATGTTTCCGTGATAAGAAGCATTATGTGCCAGGTATTAAGCATCAGTTGTGCTTGACTCTTATTCCTCTAATGAATTCCTCAGAGGAAGTGCTCTTGCCCTGTGCTGGTGAGATCTTCCTAAAATACTTCTCACGTGAGCTTACAGCTGTCACCAGATGGTGGTCACTGGCAGAGGTGGCGGTGGAAAACGTAATCACTGGCAACCGAATCACTCCACACAGGTGGAGGGTTCTGGTTGCCACATTGCTGGTTTCAGAGCCTCACAGAATGGTAAGGTGGGAAGGGACCTCTAGAGATCATCTAGTGCAACCCCCCTGCATGAGCAGGGACACCTCTTTGTTCAGCCCCCTCTGCAGACGTGTCCACCTGAGTGTCTGGCTTTGCACCGCTTCTCTCTTACGTAAGAACTGGCGCTATTTCTAGCTGCAGGGACAAGGTCGTCGTTGTTCTCAGCCAGCTGACTTGTGCAGTTAGGCACCAAACCTCACCCTGAGCCTGCTGTGGTAATACAACACCCGTCTGTACATTTAATCCACATGCTTAGGTGACGTCTTTTTGGGGATGCTAGCGAATAATTTCCATGTTTTTTTTTTTGCTTAAATACTTCTCTGGTGTTTCTGTCATTGCTTTTAGTTCCCGTTTAGTTCAGTTTCCCCTCGTAACTTTTAAAAATATTTGTCATCTCTTTCCTGCAGCATCTATGCAAAGGAGTCCATTATCGGTGGGCGTTTTTTATGCCAAGTGGCCCATATTTGGATGAAATAGCAGAACTGGTTGAGTCTGGAAAGGTACGTCAGTAAATGGGTACTGTGGTTTTGTGCTGAAAGATGTGCTGCTTTGCCTTAAAAATGGTGTAATTCACAATGAAGAAATAAAATGTTATGAGGTTGATGATAAGGAAGAAAAGAGTTCAGAGTTGGCTTGCTTCAGTTTTGTCATTCCCCTGTCAAGTTTTGGCTTTTTATGTGGGATTTAGGGGCTGGTGGTCCATAAAGCCATTCTGTCTTCTCCATCTCTACACTACTTCTTTTTTAAAACCATGCTAACTTATGAGAAAAAAAATGGCTGCAGCTTCTCTTTTTGTCCCAATGGGAATCATTTAGCATTGGCTATAATGTTTTTTCAAGGTTTTGTATGGGTCACTTGGACAGAGTGAACATGACTGTATGTTCGTGCATATGCACAGTTCCCTGGCCTGGCTGATGGAGAGGCCTGTGCATAATGCAGACAGGAGGAGGAAATTCAGGTTACTGCAGGTCACAGATGACCTGCGTTGGCAGCGTCATGATGGGAGACTTGCATTTCGTTATTTCACTGCTTGGGAGTATAAAGTTGTTGCTAATTTAGCACATATCAATGACTTGAAATATTGTGGGTGCTCATAAGCTTTTGGGAAGCTCTGAGTAGTAGCCTTGGAGGAAGGTCATGAAGCAGCAAGGATGTTAACCACTTTTCTGATCGCCTCAGGCTTGAGCTTGCTATAAAATGTCTGCGAGATTGTGGACTGGGATACTCACTCAGTGGAGTACGTGGTGCTGTACATCCTGTCTGTGCTCCTTTGGAAGGCTTCGTATGGTCAAAACCCCCAGGCAGAGAACAGGGGCAACTGCTGTTAGTCTTTGTTTGCCTGCTGAAGCAGAGGAGGAAGCAGAATTTGCCACTGCTGCTGCTACTGTGTGAGTTGTCAGGCCTTCTGGTGCTCAGAAGCTGTATGCACTTAGAAAAGCTGGACTGCTAAAAGATAGTTTGAGTGTTCATCTCTCTCCCTCTCTCTCTTTTTTTTCTTTTTTTGCCCCTTCTCCTCCCTGACTCCTTCCTCCTCAGCGCTACTGACCAGAGTAGATTTCTCTCCAAATTCAGCCAGGCCTCCCCTGTGTTGTCACCTTACTGCTGCTGACAAGGCAGACTTTGCGCTGCTCGTTCCCCCAAAGTTACCTGCTCATGAGCAGAGACGGCAGCAGCAAAGAAGCTGTGCTGAAGAGTGTTCCTGCCTGCAGTTGTACAGCGCTGTGCTGCCCTTCAGGCACTTTCTGGGCACTAGGGAGAAACCCTAGAAAATGTTTCTTGCCCTGTGATCTCATCCAGTCGCACTTTATGAAATTACAGTTGACTAAGGACAGAAGTGTCCTTGTCGTTGTGCTTACCATTGTCCTGATCCTAGCCCAGCACAGCCTGTTTTGTGTTCTGTTCCTGCTTTGTATGCAAAACAGAAATGCAGAATATGCCCGTGAAAGCTTCTTGGGAAACATCTGTTTATGCAATAGAGATAGAGCCTAATGGGTATTCATCTGCCCAGTAATCTGGACAGGTGAATTCTAATACCATTTAAAACGTACGTCATACATATATGAACGTCCTGATGTGCCTGGCGTTGTAAGATGATCGTGAGGATAAAGCTGTTTGCTTAGTCTGTATTCTGTGTCTGCAAAAACAGGTTATAATGTCAGACTGTTGATCTGCATAGCCATTATGCTAGCAGTATTTCACCCTCTTCTGTAAAATGCTGTAAACACCTGTGCTCTCTGAAGTGCTGAGATCACCCGGATGTGACCCGTTCATTTGTGTGAGTGTTAATAGAGTATGACTTTTATGGTCCAGGCATAGGTGTGCTCTTAGCTGCACAGATCCTGCATTCAGAAGAAGGGGGTGTTTGGAACAAGAACAGGGAAGAACTACTGGAGGAGGTCCAACATAATTATTCATCACTTCTGGAAAAAAAGTGGTGCTTAAATTAGAGTACAATAAAGGAGAATTTAAAAAAGTAAAAAATAAACAGGGAATGATGCTTGAACACTTGGGGAAGGTAGCAAAGTGTTGTTAATATGGTTCAACTCCTTAATAATTCACTGAATACAGTTTTGTGTAACTCAGTTTCAGTTATGTTGAAATGTCAGTGAATTGTGTGCTCTTCTCTTACAGATACCTTAGTTTATGTGAGATGTGAATATGAGAGAAATTGGGAAGCTCCTGAAGCAGATTAGCGATTTTTCTCAGGAAAGTCATAAGTGGGGATTCTCAGCTGTGGTCAGTGGAACTTACTTTAAATGAGGGTCATTAGAAAGAGCTAATGGTTTAAAGAGATGCTGTTGCATCAAGTGAAGCTTTGAAGAGCATGCCCGTGAAGCAGATATGGGTTATATCGGTTATATTGATTTGTCATAGTTTTTCTTCTTCTGGTCCTTTTTCAGATGTGCAGATCTCCGCTTCTAGTGTGTTCCAAAACCTTCCTTTGCAAAAAAAAAAAAAAAAAGGGCATTTTTGTTTAAAGATGTTTGGTTTTCACACAGATGAGCTTTGCAGCAAGGAAATTTTATTTATTTATTTTTTTTAAGTAGAGTTGGTTTTATTCAGGATAGTCCTTTATGATGGGGAGGAGGAAGAAGAGATTTGAGGAGCTGGTATGGCAAGGAAGGAGAATCATTTCCCTTCTGTAACTTCCTGCACATTCACACAATTCTGGGCACTGTAAAGACAGTGCTGTTTTCCCCCGTGAGCTGCTTTGACTGTCTTGCCATTGAGCCTCTTGCTAAGAGGTTACTGTAAGACCGAAAGGCTCAGAGTGTCCTGGAACAGCAGTAGGAAAGGAGAAAACCGGATGTTTCCTAGTCACATCTTAGATAAACGGGTTACTTTCTAATACTCCTCTGCCAGTTAGTTCTTAGCCTGTAAGGTTTGGCTTAACTTGGGCTCCATCAAATCAGCTGGTGAGGCACACGTCGGAAGCCGGGGGTCTCTTTCCCTTGGGAATGATAAGGGTCTCATCTAAAGTACAATCAACAGAGCCTTTGGTTCGGGACATAAATTTGCTGGCAGCCTGTTGGCTGAAGCAGCATTGCTGGGCTCTGCTGCCAGGTTAAGCTGAGGGGCTCCTCAGACACTAGTCTGCTGTGTTTGTGGACCTAGCACTGGAGGTCTTGGTTATTTGCTGCTTGCTTGCTGCTTAGCCTTCTGTTTCCTGCTAAGGATGTGCTGCTTGGCCCTTGGTGTAACATCTACTAAGTTCCTATATGCTGCCTAGGTTTGTGGAAAACTTTTACTGGTAGTTCAGCACCTTACCTATTGCAAAGCCTAGGGGAGGAAGGCAGCTCAAGAGACTTGTTAGGGCAGGAGAGGGGAGCACTGAGTTTGTCCTACGTATCTGCTGTGTTGTGGGTTAAGGGGCAGCCCAAACAGAGGTTAGAAATTCTCGTTTTAATTTAGAGCCCTTTAAATGTGCCATAGTGTTGCACGTGTGCACAGTGTTGCTGCTGGGTTGTTCTCTCTCCTTGATAGAAAGTGGAGTCTGTGGTCATGAAATGAATAGATCCTTCTTCTTGTTGTGTTTCCATCCCAGGTAAATGTTACAGCACATGCATAAGGGAAACAATTGCATGCCCAGAATCACAGAATTGTTAGGGGTGGAAAGACCTTCAAGATGAAGCCCACCTGTAAGCCCTTCACCACCACGCCTGTAAAACCACGTCCCTAAGCACCTCATCTGCACGTTTCTTGCATGCTGCCGGGGACGGGGACTCCATGACAAGCCTTGGTAGTGAGTTTGTTTGTAGTAACAGCTGTGCTTTTTGTCAAAGGCAGTAGAAGCTTTGGGCTCAGCGACCTGCTTTTGTGGGTTGGAGGACAGGATGTGCTGGTTGTTCCTTGGCTCTGCTGCCATCTTCCTGTATGGAAGATACCTTTTGGCACTTGGATTTCTCTATCTGCTACTGAAGGCTAATGCCATCTATGCATCTTTGGATGATGTTCTCTGATATTCCTTAAATTATTCCTTAAATTGTTAAAATGCAGAATGTAGCTGTTTGCTAGTCTTTACTCTTCAGGAATAGCAACAGGAATAAGCGATAACAAAAATGACTGTGGTCATGCACTCGCACATCACTTGGGGCTTGAGTTGTTTGGATGGCCCTGATTTAAGCTGACCTACCTTGTCTGGCCAGTGTAGCTCATCACAGCTTCTTGACTGTGTGCTCTGACCCATGTGTACTGACTTGCTTCCCCCTTGCCTTGTTAGGCTTCTGCAAGCAGCATTTTCCTTGGCCTGCATGCCCAAGTGTTGCTAATTTTTTCTCTTGTGTAGTATGAACGGTTAATGTAACATTGTTACATCATATGAATATACCCTTCATTATTCACTATATGAATATGTCCTTGAATATTCTGCAGATCTAGCATGTGTAGATGTGGCCCTCGAGAAATTCCAGATTTGCAGAAATTCTAGACTCAGGTGTCCAAATTGATTAAAGGTCAGTCATGCTCCCCACTCCCTTTCAGTACGTTGCCCTGGTTGAGATGGCTGTACTTTTCATGTGCAAATGAAAAGCTTGTATTTTCTTTATATATATATATATGTATGTATGTATGTATGTATTTATATATTCAATTTTGTGCTTTCTTGTTGCAGTGCTTTTGCTTGCCAGGTTGGTTGGCCAGAGCCCAGAGATGTTAATCAAGGAGAGGTTGCCAGAGAGACTGTTCAGTCCTCTCTCTTCTAAAAGGAGCCTCTATCTGCATCTCATTACGGCCACCAAAAAAACATATTGTGATTTTTATTAAAACACATCTGCTCCTCTTCTCTCAAATGATGTAGCTTGCTCACGATCTTAATGAAAGTGCTGTGTGATTACATTATAAAACTGCCTGTAAAGAAGACTAATGGAAACCTTGCACGCTGTGGAGAGATAGGGTTGGGTTTGAATATGTAAGCTCCCATAAAGCACGATGAGGTCTGGAAAAAAATTGAGCAGATACCGGGTACTTAATCAAAAATATGACTTCAGCTTGATGTCCCTGCGTATGCCGTGGAAAGCGGGTGCCAGTGGCCTGGGCTGCAGTGCCCTCGTGGAAGTGGGAGCTGCCTGCAAGCAGTTACAGCCCCAGAGCCACGCGTGAAACAGCTCGGTGAAACAGCTTAATTTGCTGAGAGCTGCCGGGGAGACGGAGGTTATGCAGGAAACTTCCTGTTAGGGGGGGAAATATTGGTGGGCTTAGGAAGAAGGAAGGTGTCTGTATGAAGTGCAGCTCCTGCCGATGGTGCCGTGTTGGTGGTGCTGCCCCGCTCGGTTTGGCTGCCACGAGGGGCGGGAGGGCGGCCCTGGCTGCGGCTCCTGGGGATCCCAGCCCGGAGCGAGGCTGCTCTCTCCTCTGCCTCGCAGGGTTTTAGCACCCTTCGGCAGGTAACCAAACGCAGAGCTTCCTCCTGCGCTTCTGCCGGCGTCGTCTTGACTGCCCGCTACGCGCCGCACTCCTGGGCTCGTCCCAGGGTCTTGTTGCCCTTCACTGCACTGTTGATGCTGCTCTGCCAGGCACAATTAAGGAACTAGGAAATTTTAACCCCCCAGTGGCCTCTGAACCACAGCGTAGAGAGGGACTTCTTCACTTTGGTCTTTTATGAGTGTTGGCTCTAAAATCTGTCAATGGCTATAGGGAGCTCTCCACGTGCTGTTGCGTGTTATTTGATGGGCAAGGAAGGATGAAAAGGAGGTGGGATTAAGACCCAAGGAGTGTGGGACTTGAATGCAGCAGGAAGGGAGCTGCTCAGCTAAAGGGAGGCACACCAGGAACAGCGGTGTCCTGAAGGTGAGCATTTTTCCATGCAGCCCCTGTAAAGAGCTGTACAAATAGCTAAATGGAGGAGAGCCTCCAGCTTTTACCTGGCTAGCCAAAATGTCAGGCTTGTGTTTTCCATTCGGAAAGGCCTCAGAAGGATTTTGAGCCCCACGGGAGCCCTGGGGGCTGGAAGAGCCAGCACCCGGCCCTTGTGCGGGCCGCAGGGGCTGTTCTGGTCCTGCTCGAGCTGTGAGCTCGGGTGCCTCCTCACCCTGCAGCCGCAGGGAGCAGCTCCAGCCCAGCTGGAGCCACCTGCTCCATTCACCTCGTGTTTTTTCTCTCCTTTCCTCTCCTAAGAAAATCACACCGGGACTTTGCTAGCGCAGGAGAGGAAGCCTCCCAGGAGGGAGGGCTTGAACGTGGCAGCAGCGGGAGGCGCGTTCCTGCTGACCGGCCGTCTCCTCCTGCTCGCAGCCCACCACGCTGAGCCAGGATTGCCCAGGGATAGCACTCCTGCGCTGCTGTGGCAATAGCCATAATCAGCATCAGCAGTTACTCTTTTTATTTTTCCAAACACATGAGTTCATTCTGAGAGACCTGAGCTTCATTTCTATAGTGTGTTCTGCGCTGGAGAGAATGAAGAGGAAGAAACTCTCTTTCAGCCCCAATCTGTTGTCAGATAAACATTTCAATGCGCGTGTGTATAATCCTTTCTCTCCCAGATTTTCATTTAATCCCTTTTCCCTGAACAAATAGGTGTCCTCTGGCAAGGAACTGATGTGTGGCTGTAAATAGGCAGTGTTTTTATTATCCAGTTAATCTCCATTTATTATCGCACATTCAACAAACAGCAGACGCTCCCCTACTTGTTTGTCTGCTCACAGGAAGAAATTTTATCTGAGTCAGGGGATCAGGGCAGAGGCTGAGTGAATCCCGGTGCTGCGCCACGGGACGCGCTCAGCCATTCCAGGGTTATTCAAACAAAGGGAGCGATCAGCCGGCCCGATAACGCGTTTAATGCTCCACAGTGCCAGGGTCATCACTTTAGCATTCATGGCTCCCTGTGGCGATGCCCGGAGCCCGTGGTAGGATGGGGGCACCTGGGTGCAGCTCTGGGTGCCCCGTGGCCTCGGGGCTGCTCGGGCCTTCCCGAAACAGGCTGGGGCTGGAATACCTGCTGTTGTGCGGGGCTGGAAGCTGCTGCCTGCGACAAATGGCTGAGGTGGTGGGATATTGCAGTGTAATGGTCAGCTTGTTTGCCTGTTCCCAGTCACTGCACGTTTGGAATGACCTCTGGCCTTTCCCTGGGCTCCCTCAGGCTTCCCAGTGGCAGGTGCCGAACTGCTCTAACACCCCGCTCTGTTCCCAGCCTCTTGCCCCTGGGTCGGGTCACCTGTGTCCGTGTTCCAGCAGGCTGAGCTCCTCTCTTCCAGTTTTCTCAGCTGAGGCCAAGACTTGTGTGCAGCTGCCATGGGCGATACCTGCGCGTGCACTTGGGCCTGGCTCAGTGAGGGTCCTCAGTTTCCTTGTTTTTCCCAAGCTCCTGCTACTGAAGGAGCTCCAGGCTGGCCTTCCTGAGGAGGCACCACCAGACAGTGTTTGCTGCTCGTCGCAGCAGCTGCGCTTTACTCCAGCGCTCAGTTTGCCCAAAGACATTACCTCATTCCACAGCTTTGTTGCCTGGGTCCGTTGCTTTGCTGATGCCAGAGACAGCATTTCCATTCTGCACGGGCTGCTGGCCACACAGGATTAGTTCTCTTGACCTTGGCCTTTTGTGCTGCCCAGCTGAGCAGCAGCTTTTTCATGCCTGCTTTGCTAGAGGGCTATCTGCTATAGCGTGTCCTGGCTGATCAAGGGGAAGAAAATACTCAGCCTTATGACCTGAAGCTTGGCATAGGTGAGGTACTTGGTGAATATTTATTTATACAATTACTTTCCTGCTGAATCAGATGCTAATTCTAACCTTTTCTTTGAAGGGGTTTACTCGGTTCTGCTTTTATGTAAACTTTCAACCTGCTGCCAGCCTTTCCTTGACAGAATAAAAAGCAAAATTGTAGCAACACGATCAGGGGATGCTGCAGTGCAATAGTCTGATCACTGATGGCTGGTATTACCCCATAACCCCAAAAAGCAAATACTCTAGTGCAGTGAGTAGGGTCCTGCATCTGAGTAAGGAGAAGATGCATTTAAGATAGGGTCCTGCATCCGAGTTAAGGAGAAGATGCATGAGGAGGAGAAAATGTCTTGCCAGGAGCACTGGGGCTGGTCAAGGGCCTGTGCTGAGCGGCTGGGGCAGGGCTGGGGTGGTTGGAGCCCTGCCTGGAAAACGTGCATCCATGGCAAACCTTTCCTGGGTGGTGCTACACACCTGAAAACGTATCCCTGCTTCTGGGAGAGGGCAGCTTTCAGAGGAGGGCCCTGTCCCGAGGCTGGCACATCAGGTCAGCTCCTTGCTGTTATTTTATTCCTGTTCTGCTCAGAGCACCACAGGTCCTGGCAGGAAGGGGCAGGAGGGATGCAGAAGGATGAACCTAGGGGGCTCGAGGGCAGGAGACCCACCTCAGCGTAGGGTGGTGGGGACAGTTGTGCACACAGATCTTCTGGCCTCTGCAAGGATGGCTCAGCACCTGGTGCTAAAGGCAACTTCTCTTGGACCAGCCCTGACAACTGTTTTTCAGCTGCAGATTTTTCATTTGTTTCTTTTCTGTCCCTACAGCTGTATGACATTATCTAAGAGAAAGTGCTGGTAGTTTTTTTCTGGCATCTGAGCTAGTGCTGGGAACAGTGAATATTCACAGTGCATTTCACCTTCATTATTAGAGATGACACTGAAGCAATCCAGAGGGCTACTCTACAAAATTAATGTCAAAACAGCAGTTGATGCAAGCTGGGCTTAATGATCTATGTTTTTTGGAATACACAGTGGTTGAGTTTTCAAGTGTGTCTAAATGATGCAGCAACAAAAGCCAGTGGGGTTTTGTACTTCAGTTGCAGCCAAGGCCTTTAAAGACACTAAGACACCAACTGCTGCACAGGGGCTCTAGAGTCACAAGTATCTTTAAAAGAGCCAAGGCTCTGAAATTTTTGTCTAATGGGAAAATCAGCTTGAAGATAAGACAAAAGATAAAATCCTCTTCCTCAGTTGGTCATTTTGGACAACATAAAATTGAACCACGGAGTCTGTCTCCTTTTAGCAGGCTTGGGAGGTTACAGCCCTGCCTGGTAACTGGGTTGCTAGAACATCAAAAGCTGGGCAGGGAGCAGCAGCAAGTTTTCTCTTGCTGAGGGTCCTCAGAGGGTCCCTTGGAAGAAATGAAATGCTGAAGACTACATCAGCATTGGCAACCCCTGCCTTAAATACTATAAAATACTCCCTCTTTCTTTATGCATGTTTGAAGGGTGAAGGTGAGATGAGTGTTGCTGATCTGCTAGATCATTTTATTCCTAATTCAGTGACCCTTTTTATTTACTCTATAGATCCACCCAGTTATCGATCAAGTCTTCTCTTTTTCTGAAGTTCCAGAGGCTTTTCTGAAATTGGAAGGAGGACACGCACGAGGAAAAACAGTGATCAATGTCATTGATAAACAATAAAGGTATCTCTGATGATTGTTCTGCCTGCAGCCTCTCCTTAACTAGTCTATGACACTGGAACATGAATTTGGTATATAGAAACAATTATGTGTTAAAGAGATAACAAGAAGAATGTATCATTAAAAAGAGACTTAGAATTTTAAGTTGTTACTACTTTGCTTGTATGTAAATCTGTGGAACAAACTGTGCTGCCTTTCATGGGCATGTCTAAATAAACACTGTCTTCCAAATGTAGTCTTAACTCTTATCATAACTGATCCCAATAGAAGCGTGAAACAGAATCAGGCAGTAGCTGATAATTATTTTAATGACCAAACTCAAGGACCAGGCACTTCTGGCCATGCTCAGGAGCCCCTGCTCCTTCCATGCCCTCATCACTGCTGGCATTTCATCATGTTTGGTTTTCAACTCATTTTTGCCAGGGGTGGATAAGGAACAATGCCCCATGCAGGCAGATCTTCACAGTGGTAATCTGGTTATCCAGAACTGCCCCTTTCACCTGCGTGCAGCTAAGGTGGTAGAAATGAAGGGGCAGGGGGTGCTGCTGCTGGGGGACAGAAGCTGTGGCCCCACACCACATATTCCTCAAAAGCTGCTCCCCGTGTGATCATCCCATATGAGCACTATGGATGGAACAGGACACCCCCAAAAAGCAAAAGTAAGTGTGCAAGGTCAGTTTTCTATCTATAAAAAAAGAAATTCAAGAGGAAGCTACCTAACTTAAATTTATTTGTGAAATGCCGTATTATATTTAGCAAGAGCACATCAGTGTGACAAAGTACCACTGTTTGGAACCAGTAACAACACATCTTCTATAAAGAACTAAAAGCAGCACATTTCAGAGCAACAAAACTTGAGTACTTCTGTACAACAGGAGGATATTAGTAAGGCACTTCCTCTCAGGGTAACAATAAAAGCACCAGTATCCTTTGAGGCAACAACGCAGACATTACTTTTAACAAACCACCATGCAAACCAAAGGATGCTCCTAGGAGCCACTTGTAGTAACACTGGTCTAAGCCAGAACAAAACAGAGCAGCATAGTACAAGGCTTTGCTCCTATTTTATTTTTCTGCCAACATTACTAAAGAAAACTAACAAATACAGTGTCAACACTGGGCAAGAGAAGAACCTCCTCTCCTCCTTTAACACACCTGCCTTGTCACAAGTCCTTTCCCTAAGAAGTACCACTTACTTGGAGCGGGCAGCGCCAGTGGGGCTGGGGACGTATCCAAACCCGGCCGTGCCGCTAGCTCCAGCGCTCTGACGTTTCCTCGGGAGCCCGGCGGCCACCGCAGACGTTGCTGTCCAGCTCCCCCTGCACTATGGGCAGGCTCCACGGAAAGATGGGGCACAAATCAGCCAGGAGAGGCCAGGCAGCAACAACTAAAAAGGTTAGTAACCACTGTCCCTTTCCAGTCATTTACAGTGATACTTTGCGCTCTCTTTCTCTTTTTTTTTTTTTTTTTTTTTTTTTTTTTTTTTTTTTTTTTTTTTTTTTTCTCAAATATGGTAAGTAATTTTTAAACTTAGGAAGACTGTACCTACTCAAATTGTTTTAAGGGTAAAAATTTGCCTTGGCAAACAAGTGAAATATTCCAAATTCCAAAAACTAGGCATTGTAGAAAATAGGCAAGTTCTTTACATTCTGATCCATCTTTTAGCCAGCCCTCTCTTTTTCCTGACAAACTTCTTATTTACATCCTCTATGCAAGAAAAATGGAGATTTTTTTTTTCTTAATTTAGGACCACTATTGTAGCATGCTAACTGTATTTGAAGGCACATAATAAACATTCTCTGGATATGCTGTGCACAAGTAGTCTTTGAATTTTCAGTAAACATAACTTTGTTCCAGTGAAACAAATATATTAATTTTCAGTAGTGACTATTTCTCTATACTACAGCCCCTAGATCCACATTGCTATACCCCCATACACATTGCACTCCTGTCTTTTACATAATAAGCTTTAACTATTTTAACCCTTCTCTCTTTTTTTTCACAATAATTTAAAATTACAGTTATTAACTATGCTGGATTAAGTGCTCACCAACATGACAGTAACTCCATGTGGCCTCTCCCACCTTTAGTTCTTTCCCTGGAGCCTGAAGGACACTCCCATTCTCTACAGCACAGTGATTCGTGAAGATTAAATGAGATTAAAAGATGGAAATGGTCAAGTTTTTATAGGGATAAGAATCTTAGCTAGAGAGACATGAAACCATTCTGTTGCTTGTTGTTCTCAATGGTGCAAGGAAAAGACGTAAGTCTCATTGCTGATCTCGTATCCTTCGACGCTGGCAGTGCCAATTCTGGCATCCAGGAGAGTGGCCAGTTCACACGTTGCCGTCTCTGCCCGCTGGATTTACACGACTAGCGGTTCCCAGCACTGCGTGAGCCTTTCTTCGTTAACCGTGTTGACAACGACGTGGTCGCGATCGTACTGCGTGCCCCCTGAGGAGAAAGAATCAAAGATCCATAATCCCTGACAGGACACTCAGACTGGACTCAGGGTTTGAGGTTCTTTCAAATGGGCTTTTCTCCCCATCACACAGAAAACAACTTGTTTTCAACCCGGCCTGCTTGTGGAGTTTGTTTTGGATCAGGGCCCTTCTCTGCTCCCTTCTCTCGTCTTCAGCAAAGCAGCCCTTCAGCCGGGGCAGGACATCCTGGGAGTGTCCCGTCTAGCTCCTGCTACGAAGGCCCTCAACTCCCACAGTCAATTTTAGCCCCTCAACTTCTCCGTGACAGTTACCAGGTCACTTGGCTCTGAATACATTTACGTTAAGAAGTAAGTCCTGCTGCTAACAGACAATACTACTACCACAAAAGCGGCAGTACTACCAAGTTTATAAAAACAATCAAGTTTATAAAATACTACTGCCAAAGAAAAATTAAAACGGGCAAGGGATGAGTCTGGTGCTCATTTAGCCTAAATCATAATCCCATGTTTTCACCAGCTGCATCATTATTTTCCCTACACAGAATATCAGCCAGGGCTCAGTAGCTTTAACTAGCAGCTGAGCATACCCAAACATGAAAGTACCTTGCTTTTTTTTGATGGGAGCATCACATTTACCCCTGTTTCACACCCACCAAATACGTTCTCCTAGGAGAACACCATGAGAGCTGTGACTAACGGCACCCACAGGCAGAGGAAGGTTCCGCAGGCACCGAGGCCCAACCCTGACGCTTTACCCCCGGGTTTCATGGCCACGGGCACGACACGACAGGGATGTATTGCAGCTCGGACACCACGTCTGCAGCCACAGGCCGTATTCCCACCGCGCGGAGCCGCCGGAGCCAGCATCCACGCACCACGCGGGGCGCCCTCCCCACACGGGCAGGGCCAGCAGCCTGGCCCCTGTGTACGGGCTGCCTCCTACCTCACAGACTCACAGATCTAAGAAGGAAATAGGCCCCATACCTAAATTCCCCACATTTCACGCACACGTGAGAGCAGCCCCTTTGCTTCCGTACTAAGGGGATGCCCGCTCGGACACTGTCCTGCTGACCTCCACCTCGGAAACTCGGGACAGGCCTTCTGGTGCCACAGCCCCAGATGTGAAGGCTCTCGGGGAAGGTTATCACTACCATGGCTTCTTCCCTTCCTGACACCATGTAATTTATAAAAAAGCAGTACAGATGCAGAGCAGAAATATTTGCAAAATTCTCCACACATAGAAAAATGGAAATCAAATCAAATATTCGCTTCCCAGTACAAGAGGGACGTGGAGCTTCTAGACAGGGTCCAGCATAGAGCCACAATGATTATGGGACTGGAGCATCTATCATAGAAGGAAATACCGAGTGAGCTGGGCCTGTTTAGCCTGGAAAAGGCTGAGAGGGAATCTGATCAATATGTATATTTATCTGAGGGGAAAACCTAGAGAGAAAGGGGCCAAGCTCTTCTCAGTGGTGGCCAGTGACAGGACAAGGGGTAATGGGTGTAAGATAAAACACAGGCAGTTCCATCTCCATGTGAAGAGGAACTTCTTCCCTGTGAGGGTGCCAGAGCCCTGGCACAGGCTGCCCAGGGAGGCTGTGGAGTCTCCTTCTCTGGAGATCTTCCCAACCCGCCTGGATGCCGCCCTGTGCCCCGTGCTCTGGGTGTCCCTGCTGGAGCAGGGGGGTGGACATGATGATCTCTAGAGGTCCCTGCCAACCTCAGCCATTCTGTGATTCACAGT
The DNA here is from genome assembly GCA_013398315.1 of Nothoprocta pentlandii. Classification (NCBI taxonomy): domain Eukaryota; kingdom Metazoa; phylum Chordata; class Aves; order Tinamiformes; family Tinamidae; genus Nothoprocta; species Nothoprocta pentlandii. The sequence goes on along the minus strand of VZSG01000244.1, from coordinate 838,651 downwards.
GGAGAAAAAAACTCTTGCCAGCAGCTACAGCGAATTACACTGGATACATAGCTCAGTTATGAGTATTACAACAAAAATATTTTGCACACAGTACCTAATATGATGTAAACATATAAAAACAGGAAAAAAACACAAAGGAAAAACGAAGTTTCAATGGAACATGAGAGACTAAATCTACATTGATAAATACAGAGGGGTAAGGGACCAATGTATCCACAAGGTGGCACTGGCCGTGCACAGCTGAACTAAGGCCCAGTTTGCAGTGCACCTGATGACTTTCTCAAATAAAAGCTAAATGTACTTACTCTTTCAGATTTACAGCACAGTTTTTTTTTTTTTTTTTTTTAAAGACAGAATGTCTAATCATTTCAGGAAATATCTGCAATTGAATCGATGCTTTCCCCACCAAACCTCACCAGACCTATCAATTGCGAAGGTTTTCAAATATAAAAGCAGAATAAATAATGTGCTTTTAACAAGATTAACTGAAGACCAGCCAGCCATAATATTTCTGCCTTTTCTGTGCAACCCGGAATCAAGTTTATAAAAAAAGTATGTGAAGACTCACTGTGTATAAAGACTCCTTTGTGCTTGTTCTGTTGGTAAGTTTATAATTAATTACTACATGTTTTATATGGCACTGAAGAGAATTTATGAGTATTTACACCAGTGTTATATCACAAACCCACATTATATAAACCTTTCCTCAATTCTGCTAGTCCTGTCCTCTTTAGTTACAAACTGCTGACTGTAGATTCCAAGAATTTTTATTGACTGCTGTGATTCACGTCACACCAATTCAAACTTACTTCTAAAGTCAATAAAAATGTAACAGTTATGGAAAAGGATTACTTCTCCCCCTCCTCCAGTACAAAGGTTATGTAAAAACATCTAGTCATGCTAATTCTGCTGACCATTCAATTTTACATTTTATCAGCTCTACGAACACTATGAAACTATGAAAGCAAAGGCGGTTCAAGAACAGTATCACACGACACAGGCTGCTGTGACACCTCAGAGTAGCTTTTGTACCAGGTACACACAGATCTCAGGCTGCTATGACACAATCTCATGTTCAGAATACATCCAAAAAAGCTCCTTTGCGTCTAGTCATTTCAGCGTGCCTACCTAACGTGAAAGGAAAGCCTCCCTTTGCTTTCCTAATATCCTTTGGCCGTTGCAACTAAAGCTACTATATAAGAAAATTTGCTTTATACAAATTAAAGCTAATGAGAAGCTGTGTTTTTCTTGCTTCAGCATTTTAAAATAATTATATTCACATCACCTTGTGCTGAGCAGAAGTAAGGGTATCTATGCTGAGTGGACACTAGGAATACAAGATAAGCAAGTACTACAAGTTACTAAGCTCTAGGTAGGAAAAAAATGAAACAAAGTCATTTCAAAAGGTCAGGGACATAATCAGGTGCTTTCTGAGTGTAGATTAAAGTAACTATAACACCAAGCTTATTTCACAGGCACGTTTAGTGTCTATCCCACTGCATACACCATGTAATTAAGACACAGTGCAATGAGATAACGTATTTGCTTACCTTTGATATCTAGAACCAGTTTTGGTTTCATCTTGCTGTAGATCCTGCCATCAGGACTAATTCGCCAATACTGTTTGTCTTCATTCCGCTCAAACGACAGACCCAGTTTAGAGCCAGGAGTTATAAGATTTCCAACAATGGTCAAGCAGCAATCCTCTGCCATCTACACCATCAGAAAAGCAAGAGCAGTTATTCAAAAGGCCTCCCCTCACCCCCGTTCCCTCCAATATCATCTTCTTTTCATCTGGAACGATGCAAGTTGGTGAGAACTGAGCCTAGGAACAGCTTCTTTCCCCTCAAGGAATGTCTTCTTCCCCCTAAGCTAGATTTATTTTTCTTTTGTTCCTGTTTCTGCTGACACTCTCTGCTATATAAAACATCCCAATAACCAGGTTATATCAGATCAAAAGGTGCAATTAGCAGCTGCCTCTAGCCGTGGCCAGTCGCAGATGCCGCAGCCGATCACGTTTGCTCTGGTGTCCTAGGGCACTGTGTTCCTGGGATACTCTCCCAGCCCAAGGAATTTCCAGACCAGAGACTTTTCCATGCACAGCTGCTATCTTGGAGTTTAATAGGTTATATCCCATAATAACCTGTCACTCACTCCCTAGTCACCTTTTCACACATGCACCATATTGCAGAAAGCAGTTCCACATATTAACCACACATGATGAACTACCTACATAGTCACATAGAAACCTGTATCCTCCTCCAGTCATTTTTCTTTTAATCCTGCGTTTTTTTTTTCCTAGTTGTGCAAAAACCTTTTTGGGATAGAGAAAGGGTCTAACTGCACACTGTACAAAGTATAAATTCCACACTGCATCGTAATGGCTTTTTTTTCTTTCTTCCGTATTCTTTTCCTAGTCATTTGTATTACTTGATTTCAAAACTATGCAAATGTCTTTATGCTTAAAAGAGGGACTCAAAAATCAGACCAAAAAGAAAAACCATTAAAAAGAATATTAAATTAGCATTTAGCATAGCTACAGAAAGGAAGCAAATTACAGAGAATTATTTTGTATTAACAGTGATTTTTCAGTATTAAGATCAAAATAAGCTCTTGTAGGCTACTGAAGTGACTTCAGTGTCTATTTAAATACCAATCTTCCACTGTTGATATGCCCCTACATTATTAAATACAGTCTTGAAAACACAGTACCTCTTATGCTCAGAACCTAGAATTGAATTACAAGCACTGAAGCTTTCACATTCACTTCAGTAGTTCTGAAATTCTCATCTGTACCCAAGTTCTTCTCTACTGGGACTTGAAAGCTCACACATTAGGCCCACCAGGTCACTATTTCCCCAATCTCTGAGAAATCCATCAAGGAGGAGGATACCCAAGTTCACATCTGCTATTCGTGTCTGCCATTAGTACCTGCTTCTGACACGTGAGAGGAACAACTCATATCCTGCTCACTGGCCATCCCAGCTACCTAAACCAAAGTCCTTCCCGAAAACCTCCCACATACCCTCCACACACAGGACTGGGAGTCAAGCAGATGCCCTGAACTGACAGGAACAAAACTCAAGCTCTTCCAGTAAAGTTTATCCTATTTGCCTGCCTACAACCACTCCTGAGCTTAACTTTCTTTCCATAACATAGTGAGAGCATTGGTTAGGGCAAGATGCAAAAGCTCCTGCCCTTTCACAGCAGGAAAGCACAGCCAGCCATTTGTGACCAATATTGCTGTCCTGCACTCAGTGCTAAGCACAAACTGTGTATTTGTCCATTTGCAAGGAAAAAATGGGTTACAAAGCAAATGTGAGGTTAAAAACAAAACAAAAACAAAAAGAGCATTTAGACAAAGCCATATAATACCACATTGTCCCGATATGAACACTTTCAGTGAAAAGCCTGAGAGCCTCTGTCATGAGAAAAGCCTTTCTGTATGTGACATTAAAGCTGCTGCTTTGGTTGTCGTCATTTTCCAGTCTGCATAAATCCCCTTTGCTGCTGCATCTGTCCTGGAAACGTGTCCGAGCAGAGCACTGCCTCAGCTCATTAACAGTGAGATCCTTCCCCCCGGGACAGATGACATGGCTACAAATAGCTCCTTTGAAGTTATACGAGCACACAGAGAGAGTTCACATGATTCTCTGCACTCAAGCCACTTAACTATATTAAAGTAACTTCATTTTCTTTGGCCCACATCCCTACTTGAGACGAATGTACAGGCCTAAGCAGTATGAACTGTGCACACCTCAATGACACTTCATACCCCATTAGTTGTATAGACTGTGAGAAAAGGAGAACCTCATTTAGAAACATGTAAGCAGGTGTGGAAAGGGATGCATTTGACCAGTAGGAGAATAACCAGCCTTTTTTTTTTTTTTTTTTTTTTTTTTTTTTTTTTTTTTTTTTTTTTTTTTTTTTTTTTTTTCTTTTTTTAAGGATTTCGTTTTCCAGCTTGTCTAATTGCAACCTACGCCACAATCATTTTCCTGCTCCAAATAAGACAGGGATGATTATCAGGAAGGTCTGTATTTTATAAGGTGCCTCCTGCTGTGATGTTTTAGTGGTATTTTTTCTCTGGACAAAAGGGGCATGGAAGTGGAGGGACCACATGAAAAGTAAGATTACGGAATGGAAATGAACTAAATCATAATGAAAATCTCCGAAAAATTCAGTAACATCAAAAAGGGATACAAGTAGTTTATACCACAAAATTTACAGAAGATTGTAGTTTAAATTAAATGGCGTAGGTCTAGAAAATAAGAAATTAAATTTAGACAGTCCTACTGCTGCAGGAGAAAGAAATTCATGTTGAATTTGAACCTCACCCGGCATCTTATGAATCCATCCTGATAAACCCAGATTTGATCATCCAAGTCAGTATCTTCTGCGATTTGTATTCTGAGAAGATTTAAATTGTCTAGATTTCCATCAGCCGACATGAATTTTCCAGTTTCCTTGTTTCGAAGCCTGAAGTACACACGTTTCTACAGAAACAAGAGAAGTCTCCTCAGTGCTCTGGTTAGCTCTGGGTCACCACTGCTCTGTTCTGAACCTGGTGCCTGCCTCTCTTTCCAATAGCTTAAGTTGTTTGAGAATTTAATCCTGGACTCCATAAACACCTAGAAGAGCCAAGCTTTGAGAATCCTCCATTCTGCATGGAGAGTTCTAGGCCTGCCTACCAGAAATCAGTGCCCAGTTTAACTCTCCATACAAAAGCTCCTGGCCTTCACTAAGGGTGTTTTGCACAGGGCTGCTTATTTCAGTAACACCAAGACATTCAAGGCACATTCAAGCTGTGGCTCGTTATACATGTAGACAAGCTCTCAGCTAGGAAAGACAAAATGTTTATTTTTAACTCTGCTTCAGGCTATACAAAGGCAGCTCTACGACAGGAAACAAATGAACCTCTTGCAGGTATAAGGGATCTGTGGATTAGAAAAAGTTCTTTCCTTAAAAAAATATGGTTCAACGAGAAGCTCAAGTGTCACAACTCAGAGAATGGCTGCAGCATGTAGACCAAATCAGATGATCCCCTTTTAGAGAAGAAAATGGAAAGGGTCATGAAAGTAATTTGCAAATCTAATATAAGCATTATTTGCTATGTAATAAACAGGAAATAATATTTTTTCCAAAGGGGGAAAAAAAGAAAAAACACATACAAAAGCACTACTAATTGAAGTATCGAATTTTGGTGGCCAACTTTCTTATTGTTCCAAAAATAACACAAGATAGCACAGGCAACATGTCAAGCAACCAGTTTGGTAGCTAATTATAAAACAGCTTAAAAATATTTTCCATATAATAGCTATAGCCATTGAACTAATTTGGCCAATCCTTATACAGCATCTCCTTTACTTCATTTCAAAGTGTACTCAGTGCAGAATTACACAGCCATGTAGCACAATTAATTAGCTTTTATTGAAAATGAAACTGTAGAGCAGTTTCTTTATAAAAATGTCATTTCTGAAGCCTGTTTGTGCAACATCACCCACTGTTTTCGACTGTATGATTACATTCCCTTCCTCTATTACTAAACACAAATTAGGATCTGACCATCTTGTAGGAGAGCCTACTCACCTGAAGTAAAGGTCGCAGGGAACCTATCTGACAGTAGCCACTCAGTTTATACCAATCTGGAATTTCGTTTGGTGATAACAACATCTGACGTCCCCTGTAATTACTATGTTCATAAATTATCCATCTGGGAAAAAGAAAAAAAAATCTCTTACTGCCAAATCCTGCTTCTAAATCAATAGACAGCTTTAACATATTTGTTATATGTAGATACAAACACAGAAGTAGCATTTAACTTAGGAAAGTCAATGTCCCATAGAACTGGGATTTCTTTTAACAGGTTTTCAAAGTAATAAAATCATTCACTGTTCAGGGCAACTGCATAAAGTTACCCAGAATAAAGTACCCTGGAATTCAAATTTTGACATCCTGTTATTTAGAATTTACAAGGTGAATGAAACAAAGTTCTCTTATCTTAAAGGAGAACATAATTTTCAAACATCACTTGGTTTCAGGACGTGCAGTAACTCCTCAAGGAGCAAAGATGTACGTGCTTTATATGCTGTATGTGTTACACTGCTGTATTTAACATGGGTGAGCCCAAACCACATGGGCAAGAAGCACTTGGGAAGCAGAGTGCTTGTGACAAGCAAATACCTGAACTGGAACAGGGCAAAACGCACTAGGATCTTTCAATACAGGTTTTAATCTGAAAACACCTCTCTCCTTTCCAAACACTCAAAAATGGGGTGGGGGTAAAGGAGGCAACTAGGATAGGGATAGAAGATTTCTGTTTGGCTTTCCCTATATGTGTCCAAGTGTTCTAGCAATTACATTTTGAGAGTTGTCAAAATCTGAGTCCTGCATCTCTACTAATACTACAAGCAGCGAAATACAATTGGACTTTGAAATTAAGCTACAATACAGAATTACCTAGTTTACACACACTTGCACAAATCTTGGCACACACCTTTGCTAGGACTACACAGTAGCCATAGGTTTTCAGTAACATGAACATTGCACACACACAGAGCTGTCACCTGTGCTCCGACAAGTTCTTCAACAGACTTGCATGTTACTTCCAGAAAAAGCACACTCACCTTAATTTTGAAGCTACTTTGTGGCCTATCTCCATCTATTCCCAAGCAGGAGATTAATACATTTCTAACTGAATCTCTTCTAGTAAGGGAGGACAAAAGGAAAACAATAGGGGTAACAGACAAGCTTGTGGTTTGAGAGAGAAGACTAGTTCGGCAGCTGACGCTGCAATAACGAAAACAGAATTTCCATGCACTCTACACATTGCCATTCTCTACATGTTTCCACATACCAGGGAAACGTCTACACGTTGACATACTCTACGCCAGGGAGCAGCCAGGAAAGACCTTTACATTCACTGGGTAGGAAATACACACAGTTCACAACTCTACTACCTGAGTGCTAAGGGGTCTTTGGCAAAGAAAAAACCTCACCTTTGACTTCACGTTTTGTCATTGAGAGTGAAAATCAACTATATCATGGTTATGTTGAAAGTGACTCAAGAATGCATACCATGCATCTTTTGCACATCTTTTCTTTGCCATTTACGTCTCAAACTCCATCAGTTTTTGAAGACAGAGAAATGCTATGAGCTTAGGATGTGTTATTAGCTATCCACTTGAGGGCAGCAGTAGCAGCCCAACGTCATTGCACAAAAGCTTGGCAAGTTCACCTTGTCGGAAGAAAATACTTAGATGCTGCACGACTACATGGATCTATCACCACAAAACAAACACAAACAAAAACAACGTCCCTCCGACTCTTCAAGTTTAAAAAACTGAACATATTTTTGAGGGAAGCAGCTTGGAGGTGGACGTTAACACCAGCATAAGCCAGTAAAGGAAATGGAACAGCTCTACTGAAACACCGGAAGAGGTTAACACAGCTATTTTCAAAATGCTTTGTTTTTAAACTTTATTATGAACTATTCTTCACATCATCTTTATATGAGTACAATTAGAGATACTGCTTCTTAAAATAGCTTAAAATTAGCTGATAACTAAATCTATATCAAGAAACTGACCCGATTTCTGAAATGAAAAGGCAGCACTGTTACCAATATCTACTCCAAAAAGGGCCAGATAACTTTGTTGTACCACTGTGTTCATAACACCCTGTTAAAGTAATAACTATGAAGGCTTATTAAAATGTTTTGAACCCATGACAGAGGATATAGTTCATACATTTGTTATGATTTGTTCGGAATGAAATCTCAAACAAGAACATGAAAGCTCTTGGTTTTAAGGATGCTGTGCAAGCTAGCTTTAATGATACAATGGAATGAGGAAAGTGGTTGGTCTCCTTACCAGTTTTATATAAATTAATTTCAACTTCCTACTTAAAAAAAAGTACAGCAACTTCTTTGTCAGTAGTGACATGAACTAGAAATAGGACCTGAGAAAGTTCTGTGAAAGTGCAGTAATACACTGCACACACTACAGTACTACGCTCTTTTTTTATATATCTATATCTATCTATGTTATATCCCTATTGTATAATTATATAACTCCAAAGAAACAATAAGCTAATTTATTTTCAACTTACGTGCCACCGAGGACTTGGACTGAAGCTATTCGAGGGTTGTATCCCAGGAACTGGAGATTTAAGATTTCTGTACTGAATTCAATTTTCTTTCCTTGGAAACCCACCTTTTCAAAAAGAGCTATATGTGGCTCAGACAGCTCCTGTAAAACATAAGCACTTTTACAGCACATTAAAACTCCAGACATGACCGTGAACATTGTTACTCGACATGGCCCTATTATTTCACATTTTTTTGCTTGATTCTTTAAGATCAAAGACCCTGAACAAAGTTTTCTTCTGCAACAGGTTATTAAAAAAAAAAAAAAGAAATTTGTAATATAAAACCTTACATAAAGCACACAATGGGTCTTTTTGCATGCAATATAAAACCTTGTCAGAAAGTGCATACAAGTGTCTTTGTGGATGATTCTCACTTAATCACTTAATTATACTTTAAAACACATTTTAGTTTATGCTATATCCCCCTTCCACTGCATTAAATCCCATTTCATTATAAGAGTTCTTAACTTCAGACATTAACACACAGTAATCCCGATTTTTACAGTCTCAAATGACAGACTGGTCATTACTTAACTGCTCCCATTTTTAACTGAGTAGTTTATCGTGCTATCAGTCTCTTCCCCACTAGAAGGGCTTTGAGTTTTAGGCCTCAACTTTTGAGGTTGAATTCATGACTCAAGGAAAAACTGGAGCCCTGCAATCCTCTAGATTGCTGTGGGGAGATAATTCTTCTGCTTCTCTTTCAAAACACTCCTGCTTTCAAAATGATTCTGCCTACATGAAACTTGCTGCATCACCGAATCCACTTTAAGTGCCTCCTGGATAATGAACCTTGGGTTCGTTTCTGTGTGGCAAGATATCCGTGGTGGATAAGCAACAACTCACAATTAAAGGTCCTCATTTGGAAGGCGGCAGGTAAGGGTTTGAAATCCCTCAGGACAAGATAATTAAATCCGAGTTCCCTGGTGTCATAATTCATACTCACGGATAGAAATGACCCTGCCACTCCCACTCTCACAAGTCTTCCCATCATGACTAAAGCCGATGCTATGGCCAGAGAGCTTTTTCCTGCTGGCATATGCTAGGCCTCCTCCCAACACACCCAATGGATCAGGAACTCTGGACATAAAGGGAAGTCTAGGCAGACTCACACAGCTGCCTTGGGCACTCATCAGGCCACACCAAGGGAAAGGGAGGGTCACTCTCACATAGCACCACATATACACCCTTCCACATGCATTTATCCAGAAAATTTTAGATGCCTACCAATTCGAGACAGTGCTTAAATTTTCCCTTCACCATCCCTTAGATGTTGGAGGGCCTGGATGAACATTACATTAGCATCACCATTATCTCAACAGCAGTCCACGTCACCACACGGCAACTGAGCTCTGCTGCCTGCTTGCCTGCATGTTGCTGGGCTGTGGAAAGTGGGGCAAGGTGGGAGGCCTAACCCTGCAAACAGCAAAGTAATGCTCACAACAACAGGTTAATGTCCCATCAGAGTGTTGTGCCTGATCACAGGCAAAGAGCCCCACGTGAACAGTTACGTTGTGGTTATGTGCCCATGTCTCTGAACCCTTGGCCCTTTTGCACATCTGCACCTGTGTTGTGGCATCTAGACCTGGTCAGACAGTAACCCTTGAAGCACGTGCAATATTTCAGAAATAATCTATTTAGAAAGAAGAGAGAGAAACAGAAGAGAAAATCTTCCAGTTTTCAACCACACCTTCTACTCTGGACGTTTTCAGATTCAGCAGCAACATTTGTTATATAAAACACTCCCCACAGCAAGAAGCAAAAGATCAACCAATACCTTTCTAACTTGCTTTCTTCCCCTGTATTGCACTGCACAAAGCTGGTTCCCACGTACATCTCTGTTTAGCTATTTCACAGAGCTACTTGTTTAAAAAGTATAATAGCTTTTCTATTTTAATACGTTAAAGTGATTTGTCTATAGAAATATTGTAGAAAATGATGGGCAAAGTTATGGGAACAGCATATTGGCATGTGAGGGGAGTTTTTGAGACTGGCACTGACAAAAACAACCAAAAATAAATTTATTAGTTGAAACTGGTATAATAAACTAAACCTTTTGTAAGATTATGAAAAACTAGCTGTATAACATGATCTAACTTCGTATCCTCTGTATACTGGCTTGCTAATAAACAGATGAGAAAAGCGACCCTCTTTCCTTCAAGTAGAAAGTCTCCGAAGAAGCAAGTAGTGTATGATCTGTAGCTAGGAACAGCTCTCCCTTGTAATCTACCTGTGATAACTCATACTGCTAGGACAAGTTTCATAAGCTTTAAAAATTTAAAGAGACAAAGAATTGCCATTTTACTCTTTTAGAATGACATCCTCTTTCTCAAAGAGGAAATTTTCCAAGAATGAATTGATCATTCCAGAACGAAGCAGCATGTTAGCCCCAAACTTGAGATTTAAAATGTATAGAGAGCCTATTTTATTTCAGGTATGCTATCATCCATTAAGCTTGGCTAGAACCACTTCCAGTGTTTTTAACAGGAACTGTCTACTGGACAGTAGAACAATTCCAAAGAGAGACATACTTGCTGCAGATGTTTGTTTACATCACACATCAAAATGCTCCAGAGACATGAAAGAGGATGAGAGGGATGACACATTTTATTTCTCCTTAGTCACCCGCTACATCACTGACGAACTACCAAAATTACAGTGAAGCACAGTAAAATTGCTAAATTCAAAGACAGTCAACAGTTTACTCTTCCATTTTTAATATAATACCATCTCATTTTAGCTGCAGCAGGTTCCTAGATCCTTGACTCCATTTTGCTCATAATTACTTTGATGTTGAAAGATACTTGCAGATTCCATAACTGATCTATCATAATGATTGCTTATAGGCTTGAACAAAGTCGTTCCTGACCACTGATGTGTTGCAACATATGTAAATGTTGTTTGGGTTTGTATCCCCCACACATAATTAACAGCCAAATTTTGCCAAATGGCATTAGGTGTTGCCTTACTTTATCTAGAAGGGTGCATTATTCTGTGATGAACACAAATTACACTTCCCTGAAGATAGCAATAGTGTTTTATAATTACATATATTTCATGCAAACTTGCATAGTTGTAGCCTGCTTTTTTAGCATGTATGAAAAACAAAGACAGCAGTATAAATGTTTCTTCACGTGGTCCTACTGACATTTCTCAACAGCCTACTCCAAGTGATCTCTATAGGGAAATAACAAGCCTAACACATACTTGACACCTTTACAGAAGTTCTTTTGCAGACTGCCTTTACAAACAGTGCTGCCAAGCAGCTGCTTCTGTGAAGACCTCTCCTTTGCAAATCAGAGGCCAAGGCGCTGAATGCACTTAGGACATTTAACTGCTATTGAACAGAGAGAAAAAAAAAAAAAAAAAAAAAAAAAA
>VZSG01000244.1:800763-827112 GCA_013398315.1 Nothoprocta pentlandii | reverse complement strand
AAGAAGAAAGAAGTGTTGCTTTATTGTTCATGTCTCCCTATCGCTGTTAGTGCTCTAAAAATGGGAAGGTCAGAGACGTTAGTGTACTTATCTGCTTTACTTACAATATTTATAATCCGTAAAGATTTTAGAACTGCTTGCGGTGAACATCCCATTGCTGTCAGGTCAGGATAGATTCCTTCTTCTAACACATACTGATTACCAGAGAAATCTTCCTGGTCATACACTATGCAGCTGCAGGAAGAAGAACAAGTTGCTTCTTAAGAACTTTGTGCAACTACAGTGATGCTAACAATTCTTAAGTTTTTAGCTACTGACAGAGCACTATCTGTATTTTTTTTTTGTCCTGACAAGCTAAGATGATGTACGAATACAAAGTATTACCATTTTTCTTTTCTCTTCAGTGCCCACCTGTGAAATCCTTTCGAATGTTTGTACAGGTGTTTGTTTAAAAATAAATAAATAAATTTTACTGAACTTGATATTCATGTTGTATGAATACTACAAAATCACTTACCTGCCATCTAAAATTTTTGAAGACTTTGCAGCAAGTGAATTGATACACTTCGTGTTTTTTTCAAATATTTGGCAATCACCTTTGAAATCAGGCTCTGAAAATAACTGGACCTTTAAAAAGTGACAGACATTTTAAAGCAATTCATTCCTCAGCCTTCAGTATCACGACTCTATCATTACTTCTGCTACTAAATTAAAATCTAGTTAAAATCAGCTGCATATGATTTTAAATACCTCATCAATGCTGTAATCCCTCTTCTAGATAGCAAGGTATCAAAATGAAAAATTACTTCGAATATAAATGGAACATACAAAATAGTTAAAAAAAATCACTGACAAAGAAAAGAACAGCTCCTTGAACAGTCAGAAAATATTTTTAAATCCCCACAGAATGGCTAGAATTGGCACATCATTAATAAAAAGGGCCATTAACTGGGCTTAATCCATTTAATCTCCATAACACGTACTCCTTCCACTAAATGAAAGCCACTTATTTCTCAGGACCCAAGTGGTGCCTAATCTTGGCAAAGGACTCGGCGGGGAGCTTGCCAACGGGCGTGGTGTAGAGAGCCCAGATAGCTCAGGAATAGGTGCCCTGTTTAAGCTATAGTTACAGCCCTGTCAGTTCTTTCTTTACTCTGAGGATACAAGAGGGTAAGTCACTCAGTGCCTTTTGTCCTCATTTCAAAAAGACGACATTCTGACCAGCAGCAAAGCTGCTAATTTGGTTAGGGGATAATTAACCCTGATCACGCAGAAGTCATCCACATTATCACATGCCTACCAGCTTCATCCACTCTCACCAGCGATACGAGTGCGGGCATGTGCTGCGTTCTCCAAAGAGAACATGCTGACGAGGGATGCAGTTTGTTGACTGCAAGCCATTTACTTCTTTGTTTCCTTGGGATAAGCTCTTAATAGGCAACATTATATAGAGAGAGATGTAAATATTTTTCATGCATATAGCAGAAAATAAGCAGCCTTGAGATTTTTACTCCCCCATACTTCATACATATCCCTATACAGGAGATTCCAGTGAGGCATGCTACTAATTAAGAATGCAAATCAAGACAGCAAAGGCTTTTCTCCCAGGTTCGTAATTCCGTGACATAGTCACCATTTTGACTGAAACAAAAATAAAAATCTCCTCAGAGAGAGATAAATGTGAACTCAGAAGTACAAAAGGATGAAAAAAAGTTCCCACATCAATCTTACTGTCAAAACTATGCACAAGTACAAATACATAGGACATGGCTCAACACGAAAATACACCACCTCATTGATCAGACAAGCTCTCTCTGCCATTTCCTTCTCCTAGTGGCAAAGCTGTCATTAACTTCTAGGCATGACAACTCAGAAAACAGTATTTAACAGTGAACTAGATTCTTTTCGTGTGCAACCACCACTAGCAGCACTGTTAATCAAAAACTAGGTTAAAAAAGGGTTAAGTCCCAGTTGTGCCACATACACCACCAGCACTGAACTGGCATGGCCCTTGCCTCCGGGGCGGCCTCTGGAGGCCTGGGCCTCCTACCCTCTCCTGCAGAGATGGGTGTGGGTTCCAGCTCCACAGAGCTGCACTCATAACCCCAAGCTGCTCACTGCCAAGCCAAGACACTGCCTGGGCATATAGGAGGCACTCAGAGCAGCTGGGCATCAAATCCCCCCTTTCCCGCACCTTTATGTGCCTTCCCTAGGGGATTCAGAAAGCAGCCTTCCTTCCCTTACTGTTCCCGCACTCTGACTGGTCAACCATCTGTGCGAATATCTAGGTGGGGTTCAGTGGACAAAAAGCTAACCCCATTTCTTTATTTACACACTAAACAGATGCCATGCAGTATGTTTCATACATTTAGAGAGGTGTCTTACCTTGACTTTACCCTTTTCGCTTCCAACGATATCCTACAAAAGTTCAGAGGATAAAGAGTGATGTTAAGAAGTGTTAACATTATAAAGAATACAAAAGCTGCTGTTTGAAGACATCACATAAAATGTTTTTAAAAAGACACAAATAATTCAGAGAAATGTGCAAAATAAGTGTAAAATAAGGTCTTACCACAACAATGGGTTGAACTGACGATATTTTACAATTCTTTCCTCCCCACGCTTCAATGCTGGGATATAGCCCCTTATCCAGCACGTACTGCTCCCCTGTAAACTCAGGATTCTCATAAGCCACCCACCTAACAGGAGGAGAGGGAAGGGGAAAGAGGGAAATGTCACAATATTTCTTCCAAAGGCAAAGTATATATTCAGCTTTAATGCCAGCAACAGATTAGATAGGTATATTTTTTTCCTAATATCATCACTCAAACAGTGATGCTACTAAAACTCTAAACAAACAAAACTATATGCAGTATAATCACATACTTCAAAACTTATAAACTATAAAACTATATGTTCCATTCAACCTAATATTAGGTCAGTATGGATGTTAGTGAACAAGCTAAAGCAGATCAGTAGTTCTGAACTACGAGGTATTTTAAAAGCTGTCTCCCATCAAAAAATTTGAGATGTTTCACAACTCTTATTTTATCTAGATCAAGTTCTCTTCTAGAAAAACAAAAGTATCAGATTATCACTGTTTTACATGAAATTAACTTTCAGAGTCATCTGTGTCAAAAAGATAGCTACAGGGAACATTAAAAATCAGAGTACCAAAGCTCTGTTGTGTTTAAGCGAACACATATCCCATAAAAGTTAAGGTTTGTAACAAAAGGCCTTTATGTCAATGAAAGCACAGACTGTTCCCTGCTAGAATCACAGACATCAGCAGTAAGAACCTCCTGAGAAATCAAACATTAAAACCATCACAAAATCTGGCCAGATTAATGTATTTAAGTTGAAAGCAATTATTATGACTACTCAGCCAGACATCCTGCCCGACAGAGGCCCAGATGCCCAGATTTCTGCATCAGACCTCTAGCTTTTGGCTCAGTCAGAACATACTGTTCTGCAAAGACACTAAACTTTGAGATAAAACAGTTCAAATATTAGAAAAGCTACCAAATACAACATCTGTCTTTCCAATACTTAATTACCCTTGCAGCACATCATTTCTAGTGGGAGATTATGGAAGTGCATCTGCTACCAGCCAGGCTTGCTAGGCACAGCCAACTACATTGAGATAAACTTGTACCATGAGGCTCTTCCAATCAGGTCTCCATGCTCTAATTCCATATAAAGTGTTCTCACATCAGCATTAACTTTATTTCTGTTATAAGCTCTCTAAATCCTTTAGTCTTGCATTGCTAGGTTTTCCAAACTTTCTGATAAGCCAGCATTTTATTTTTTTTCTTTTTTTTTTTTTGTTTAATCTATGCAGAGATCAGTACCAACTTACTGCAAAGTCTTCTCACAGAATTTCAACACTAACAAAGAAATCTGCACCATAATGCAGTGAAATTATATTGAATTTTTAAACTTTGCAGTGGAGGCTAACTCTCACCATCTGACTTCACTATGCAACCAGTTTTCTGTGTTGAGCATCTCGATTCTGTTAAGCTACAGTTTTACTCAGAGCAGAAAAAAAGATGGAGCCTGCAAATGTAAAAAGTAGGTTAACTTCAAACTGAAATGAAGTTACATCAGTGTGAGTGTGTGCTGAGAGTGTGAGCTTCGCGCTACTTGCCCACGGCAAGCACTCACATAGTGATTCAGATTCATCACTATTCACATGTCTTGGTTTGCCTCAGATATAATCAATTATTCTAAATAGCTATGCACTAATTACTCGAGGCATGTTTCAAGGCACCCTCCTAAATCACCTCATACTAATTTATCAAAGAGACACTGGTATGTACATTAAATTAGGCAGAAAGTTCAAATGTCTCAGGTGTGTTTTTACCTGCATGCCGCTTGCATCAAAAGCTGGGAAAATGACATTTCCCTCACCAATTTCTTAAGCGGATGTTTATTAACGTTTCCCCTACACAAAAGCTAGGATAAAACTATGGTACATGATACTTGGAGCTTGACTGACACCTATGAAAACAGCTGACGAAATTTAAGTGAATGATAAAATGCACCAGATGCCTCCGAAGCATCTCTCAACAGCATTTATTGCTTGTCCTCTCATCTAACAGGCCAGATGAGACTTTGCTCCACGGCAGCATCCATGCTGCTGGGAACAGAGACGTGGCCATGGCTGTCATCTACAAACCAGAAGTACCTAAAAGCCCTGCATTTAGACTATCTAGAAAAGCAACCTGAAGGAGGGTATGGAAGAACAGCCCAGAAAAGTCAGTGACTTGCGACTTGCTGAAAAACAGCTTTGTCCCTTTTTTGCTCAGGATTCACCTTACTTCATTTTAGCTTTCAAAACGCTGCCCTTTCTCATCATGCAGGTGCTTTCTAACATCAGAGGTTTGTTCTTGTAGGGAATATTTGTTCAGTTTCACCCATATTATCCTCCCAAAGGTAGCTGGTACACTAGATTACATTAAATTACGCTTGCTCCTGTATAAGAATTGCTCATCACCCGTTGATCTTCTCACAATACCACTATACGTACTAGAGGTAGCCAAATGCACACCGTAGGCTAGTTATTTGAAAAGTTGGGGAAAACGATTATGAATTACACAGGATTAGAGTAAAACAAATAGCTATGTAGAAAACTAATCTGGAGAACTTCTTTCAAAGAGTTTAAATGAATTGACAGAAAGATGTTCAGGATTTTGGCCCAAGTTTAGTGCAACGGAATTATGTTTATAAAGAAAAGGCATTTCAAAACATGCAATGCCTACAATTTTGATCACTATTAAACAAAAGCATGAAGAGTTACTAAGCAAACAGGAAATTATAAATTGCACAGCACAGCTGCTTTCAGTACTTGCTTAAACTTGTGAAGGGTGTTACCTGTTGCTACTTAATACTTCCATTTTCTGCCATTTGCAATACTGCCAATTTGGAAGCAAAGATGAAAACTGCATTTAAGGCAGGCAGTTCTCCTATTTTCAAAGAGTCTGCATTGCTTTCCTTCTCTTATTCCCCCCCGCACCATCGTAGGAAAATAATTATAGCCTGGATTTTGGGCTTGGCTATTTCCAAAGAATGCTAAGAGCAAAGCATTTCCCCATTTGTTTTAAACGAAGGCAATCCTAGCCACCTTTAGCTATAGTTTCCAAGATGTGTTTACACCGGATTTAGCAAAGGCATTAAAGTATTGCTTGGAAACATTCCTCAGAAGAACAACAACTGAAAATATGCAGCCAGCTCTCAATTACCCACAAACAGACTACTCATTTCCAAAATGCAGAGCCAGGCCATCTTCGGCATGCAGCTGAGCTCTCAACTTGCTCAGGGATGTCTGTCTGTGCTCTGGAACAGCAGCCTTTCTTTCCTTTGATACATGCTTTATATTGTACAGAAACAAAGTAATTACACAAGAAATATAGCAGTAACAGGCAACATCTGAGCTGTAACTGCTTACCCCAGGTACCTGCACTTAAATAAATGCTATGGGAGGTTCAGAAATGCTTCACATTTTAATTGAATTTTAATGTGACTCCTTCCCATGCATCTCCTTTGTGCATTAGGGAAGACACTGTGGCCTCACAGTGGCTACAAAGGCTGGAGGGGCCCAGCTGTCCCAGCATGTTCAATTGCAATTAAAAGCATTCCTTAGGCACAAACAGAGAGCTCGATTCTGCTGTCTTTATCCAGACAAAACTTGCACAGATATCACACGGATGTTGGGTGGGGCTCGGAAAGGCAGCACCTCCAGCGGGTTATCTGCCTGCCAGGAAGGGAGCGAAGCCGCACGGCTCGCACCTTCAGGTCTCCTGCTTCAAGAAAGATGGTTTATTTGGGGCCACCATTGCTAGTATGTCCAAATTACTTCAGTGCAGTCCACAACGCCAAGAAACTTGGGCGGCAACTGACACGAGGCACGAAACAAAAGGCTCGATCTAGCAGCCTGCCAACCGCACGCACCAGCACACGTGTCAGAACTTCAACTCCCGTGGTTAGGAACGTGACAAAACTTGAACTCTCCTTGCTAGGAACCTCTTCTCCTAACATGAAAAGTGTTATCATCATTTTGCAGGTGAGCACTGAGAAGAAGCGCTAGGGATTAGTCTCTGGCTAAACACAAGAAGCCTCAGTCAGAACTGAAACCTGTTCCGTAACAATTTTGCTGCTAAGGTGCTAGAACAGTAAAAAATAAACCTTCAGAGCACGGCATTTTTACCTCCGTGATGAATGTCAACTCACATACTTTCAAACTTTCAAAAATCAACTGGACAGCACTTCCTGGGAACACGTGCTCTCATTGTGAGAAGAAAAACTGATTTAATGCACATTTTCACAAAAACAATGAGCTGCACTTTCTATATTGTGCAGTCAAGGGCAGAAGAAAATCTGAATATTTTCCACATAGATATTAGAGGTCAGAGGACAGAAAAATATTTGTAAAAAATACCATATTCTAAAACTGTAACAGCAAATTTAAAAGTATTTTAAAATATCACTTACACTCCACTTAGCACGTTTATAGACTGTGTCCTCAGCCCATATCCAGTGTCCTTCAAATCAGAGATAATTCCTAACACGTTAATATTGGAACCTTTTGATCCAAAGTCCTTTTCACTGTACATTATCATATGGGAATTCGTGAAATCCTGTTAAAACAATGAGAAGAATCCTAAGGAAAATGCAACATGATGTCACAGTGCACTTGGGAGATACCCACAACATGTTCTTGGTACTTACGCCAACAATGGGTCGCAGCGACTGCAGTTCCTCATCATAACCACCCCAGTCTGTCCAATCCCGATAAGCTCCTTCTTCCAGCAAGTATTGATGCCCTTCAAACCCGGGCTTCTCATAAGCAACCCACCTGAAAAACAACAGAGCTGCTGAATGGCTGCTGGGTACTGAGACGGAGCACTCACAGATGGGTGAAACTCGTTCTTTCTTCTCCTCACTTTTCTTTCTAAATATGAGAATCTCCCTAATGCTTTTCCCATTGAACTCAACCTAACTACCCAGCTTTTCAAGTCTAAAAAAATCTTTGCTAGTCTAATAAAATGTTGTCAGAAGCAAGCAAAGCAAAGTGTTGCATTATGATGACCACTCTAGTGCAGCGAAGAGAGGGCATGAAATACGGAAACCTTTCCTAGTTTCTTACGTGCAGCACTTAATTTTATTAACTCCATTCCTATGTTCCAACCTACAGAATTATTACATCTCTCAAGAATTATTACATCTACCACAGGATAAATATTGCTGATATTTTCCAATACTTACACTCCTCCCAGGACTTTCATGGATCCCACTGATGCAAGTGGAAGCACTGTCTTTTCTTCCAATTCCTTATCATTGAGCATAAGTATCTCTGATTCTATCTCCACATGCCTCCCTTCAAAGAAAGGCTTCTCATAAACGATTACCTGTGGCAGAAATGAAGGAAAATGAAAAGCCTGGAGACTAAATGATAAACACATCCTCATAGCAGAGTGTTCCTTTCGCAGGGACACATAAAGACAGAAGCCAAGATTATGAAACTATCTAGCAGGATCTCTTTATTTCCTTCAAAAGGATATAGGTGAAACATGTACTTTAATATAATTACTCATCTGCATTATCCAGACACCTATTAATACTATTGTGTATATATATATATGTGATGGATGCACAGATATGCTGGAAATTGCAGTCGTACCATGCAATCACATACAGTAGGACCAGGCATTAAAAGTAACAACAGGCAAGATATCACCAGAATAAATATGTCTACCTATGTGTAGTTTATGTAACAAAGTGGACAATCAAATAAACAGATTTTTACCTTTGGCTCTCTAGTGAATTCTACTTTGCGACCACCCTATAAAAGAGGGAGAGAGAAAGATACAGTTAGTACAGACGACTTAATTTTAAGTGGTTATACACTGTTTACAAAAGCCAGAATTCTTTAACATGAAGCATTCCTCAAAGAGCACAGTAGGGAAAGAAGAAAAAAAAAGATTGAAGACAGAAATAGAAACCAGTAAGTTTCAGAAGGCAAAGAGTTAAAAAAAAAAGGGGGGGGGGATTGTAGGATTGTAGACACACTTTCATGAGAAAAATCCAGCAAATTTTATTGTAATATATAAATGCAAGTCATTCAACTTGTAAATAACAGCAATATTTTACCATTTTCAAGGGCCTCATAGACCTAATGTAGGCTTCCTTCTTCTCCCAGAAGGCTAAATTGGGATATTCACCAGGTTCCAACATTAAAGGGATTCCTTGGAAACCAGGTTCTTCATAAATTAGCCATCTGAAGCACAGAGGAATAGAAAATAAACAATAAAAAAAAAAGAACAACATAATAGACTTAATTTAGAAAAGGCATCACTGACCTTTAAGAAAATTTTGTTTGTCCTTATCAACATTCCCAGCTATAAGCTGATATTCTGATAGACCTCCATGTCTGTTCAAGGTTCAACCATTGTTTTCAAGGTGTTTCAAGACTTAAGATTACTGGATACTATTTTTAGAATAGCTTTAAAACATACAAACAACTTTCTAAAAGTTGGAAGATCTCGTCTAACCTAGACTTTGATTTGTTTCCCAACTGTGTTTGCTAGAGAATGAGAAACTTGCATTATTATGTAACATGTGAAAACCCCTCTGGCTCCTTGGAAAACTGCTTCCTTTAGCTTGTCCCTGCTAACTGTCTGCTTTGAAAGTCATCATTTTCAAAACTCCTGATAAGGACAGCAACAGCAGATTTCCAGCGCTTTTTCAAAAGGAAAAAAAAGGGCAAGCAGTGATGACATATTAGAGCCAAAGAAACATACACCTGAATTTAAAATTCAGACTAAACAGGAACACTTTGTGCAGCCAACTCTTGGGTCATGTAAACACCAAAATATACAAAATATACAAATCTAGTGATAGAAGATGTTAAATAATCCATCACTTTAACATAGTTAAAAGGTATATTTTTAGCTAACGGAGGCTGGTGCAAGTTATGCAATTTCATCAACAACATACAACTTCAGGAAACAAATACAAAGTGAGGTGATCGTCCCCCTGTACACAGCCCTGGTGAGGCCACATCTGGAGTACTGTGTCCAGTTCTGGGCTCCCCAGTACAGGAGGGATGTGGAGCTGCTGGAGAGAGTCCAGCGCAGGGCTACTAGGATGATCAGGGGCCTGGAACATCTGTCCTGTGAGCAAAGGTTGAGGGAGCTGGGTCTGTTCAGCCTGGAGAAGAGAAGGCTGAGGGGGGACCTGATCAGCGTGTATAAATACCTCAAGGGAGGCAGTGAGGAGGAGGGGGCGGCCTCTTTTCAGTGGGGGCCAGTGATAGGACTGGAGGAAACGGCCACAAGCTGAGGCACCAAAAGTTCCACAGGAACTTAAGGAAACACTTCTTTACAGTGAGGGTGACAGAGCCCTGGCACAGGCTGCCCAGAGAGGTTGTGGAATCTCCTTCTTTGGAGATCTTTAAAACCCGCTTGGACGCAGCCCTGTGCCACGTGCTCTAGCTGACCCTGCTGGAGCAGGGGGGTTGGACTAGATGACCT
Organism: Nothoprocta pentlandii; assembly: GCA_013398315.1. Taxonomy (NCBI): domain Eukaryota; kingdom Metazoa; phylum Chordata; class Aves; order Tinamiformes; family Tinamidae; genus Nothoprocta; species Nothoprocta pentlandii. The sequence goes on along the minus strand of VZSG01000244.1, from coordinate 817,081 downwards.
CTGAGGTCCCTTCCAAACTTAAGCATTCTATGATTCTATGATTCTTTCTGTATTGCTATTTAGAGTCAAATATTCTATATATTGTTACCCTGCTAATTCCATGTAGTTACACTGCTAAACCCTATGCAAAGGACCCCAAGCTTGTCAAGGTCCAAGCAGAGCCTTCAACTCCTCTGCAAGCATTAAAGCACATGGGAGACCCAGGAGAGGGCACAGGCAGACGATAATGCTGCGCAGCCTCATTTTTGTCAGCAGCTTTTAATAAATAGCAATTAAGTGCATGCACTGGGAAACCTTAAGAAGATTCTGCCACTCCCACATTGCAGAGTGACTCAGAATCAAAGCCTACCCTCAGCTGCCAGCAAAGGGCCCTATGCTGTACCTGTGAGTTTAAGAAGGAAAGAAAAAAAATACTGCAACATGATAAAACACAGCGGCGACTCTTACTTAGCTCCCCGTGCATGCAGTTGGCAGAAACTACTTCTTTTTACACAGGATTCCTGAGCTGATAACTGAAAAAATTATTTTCCAGCCATCTATTTTGCTTCCTGAGGCAAATATTAGAGCTTGCCTTCCAGTAAGGATGTCAAATAAATTTGCAGTTTTACAATTTACTTGCAAGATTTTTCTCAGATTTAGTGTAAAAAAACCTCTTGCACTGATGCAAAATAGGACTAGTCTGAAGTCTAATGGATATGCAAAGTCTCTGCTTCCTGTCCCAAAAATCCTTCATTTCACTGTTTACAACAATGCTTCTAACTGAGGAACAGAAACAAAGTTTATTGACTTCTTCCAGATTTAATCAGCATCCAAATAATATCTCTGATTTCATTATTGTTAGCAAATGCTTAAGTTAGATTGAACACACATAGAAAAAAAACAAAAACAAAAACAAAAACAAAAAAACTCCTATCAGAGAAAGAGCTACTTGGGCAAGACCTTAAAATTTTCCTACATACCTGATTGCTTCTCTATTTTTTTTCTTCTAATCAAAGCATAAAGATTTAATCAGATAAAATACCCCTTGTGTAGGATCTAATTCATCAGTCTGTCTGAATATATCTTTGCAGTGGTGTGAAATACTTACTGACAGATGGACAAAAGTGTTAAACAGTGCTCTTGATATGAGCAATATGACACATGGGAAAGATGTGAGCAACAGCACACATTAATTAGAACCAGACAGTAAGCAGGCAGACACTAGCAGGACTCAACCAGCAGGTAAGAGTCATTATCTGTGAGCCCTGAACATGCTCTACAGGATTAAGATCACTGCAGGTGGCTTCACTTGCCCACTTTTTCTGGAAGCAATCATGCTCTTCTGCATGCTTTTACCAGGGCTACTTTGAGGTAGGTTTTCAGTATTGATCTACAGGTTGATTTATTAACTCATTGAACTTATCACTTATATATCAACTGTGTTTTCTTTAGAAATTTCCTTTTTCACTAAAGTTTGCTCAACTCACAACACACAGCAAATCCCCAATTTATAGGGCTTGATGCTTTCAGGTGACATAACATATATGTCCTAAACTTCATGATGAAAAGCACCAAATCAAATGCAGTGTAGAGTAAGGGTGATTTCCACACGTGACAATAAACTGCATCTGACAACACTAGATCTTCAGAATTTTCTCCTTTAACTATGGTGATGTCAGGTTTACAGCAGAAAGCAGGTGAAAACGTGATCCTATCATTATGTTTTGTTCCCCCACTCTCACCTCTGAGAAGTTTGCCTGAATGAGAAAGAGCAGCAGCTAAAAATCCATTCCTTTACTACAAATGCACCAGGGTTACTCTGGCTTTATGCCCTGCAAGCTGAAGAACTGCCTTTGGCATGGAACATTTGAGAGATCAGCCTCCCCAAGGATGGGGCGCTGCGATGATGTCCCAACGCTGCCATCAACAAACACTACCAAAACATCAGACTAGAGTAAACACACTCTGCCTGCTTGCATGTCTGATAGGTGTAACCAATGGTTTCAAACAAATTCCTTGCATAGCAGCACACGTTCACACAAAACTATGCACTTACATGCCCCAGTGTACTTTGATAGAACAGGTCTTCTGAGTGGTGCCAAACACGCCCGTCTCTTCAGTGTCGTCAAAAAAGGAAGTCACGATTCCCAGCCCTTCGGGTTCTGTATACAAATCAATTTGGCAAACCCTGTAATCCTGAAAAATGAAGATGGCCATAATCACCTCACCTGTGCTGGGAGTTCTGTAATTACTGCCGTTAACAAATCACTTTGAAATTTCTGTTTATTTGACATCATCGCCCCTGCTGTCAATTACTGCTGCATTAGATACCTTTAATGAAAACATAACTAAACCTGTCTCTGTATGGAAAGAGACAACAATCAGTCGATCTCTAATCAGCGTTGACATTGTTTAATTTCTGCCATGTAGGCAGGAATGCACCTTCTTTCATCACTTAGCATCTCCTCTAGCAAACTCTATCATAAGTTCAAGCAGTCCACTCTTGAAAAGAACAGTAATTTAAACAACAATTCTAGCAACATATTCTTTCTTTCCTTTCCTTTTTCCCCAGTCTCTTTATAACTCATGCTTATTTTGACAAGCTGCAAAGCTAACTACTTAATCATGTTAAAAGTACATGAACATGCATACACGCTGTTCCACAGCATGTGCCAGGTCCACATTTTGTGCATAGAGGGCTATTTGGTGAGCATTGAGCAAGGTTTGTTTCTTGCAAACACTAAGTTTCCATGTGTGTACACTGTACATATGCAGAAAGCACATGTGTTTCTGAAAATATAACCCTGTGAACTTACGGATGATTTTCTGGAATTTTAAGAGATTTACAAAATTGCAAAATATTCATTGCTAACTGTCATTAAACGTCAGTAGCATTTTGAAGGCTATTCTAATGAAAATCACTCAACTTTTCTTCCTGCCCTCATATTACAGTGGATGTCACTATAACTATCATCTATTTTGTTATTAAACTCATCCCAGAAGACAGTTTAATTCACTTGTATCAGATTACATTTATGCATTAATACACCAACAAATATTTGTATCAACATAAGACATGGCCAAACACTAAGACCTCCACCAGATCTGCTTTGATTATATTACTTGCCTTAACAACATGTCTTATTGAGCCAATCACTGTAGGCTTTTGAGATTTGCATTCATGTTGCTCTTCAGAAGAACCTGGACCCCATATATCAGTAAGTTCCAGCTCTCCTTCTTCCAGAGGAATAGAGGGGCCTTCAAAATTCGGTTTCTCATAGAGTATCCAGCTTAAAATAAGAGAATCTTGTTTCTAAGGGTACTTTACCAGATATAATTTGTAAAAAACATGTTCCAAATTAACAAACCTTTTCATAAGAAGCGTTATTTCCCCACAGTACAACTTGTTGACCCAAGACTGCTGATGCAAGTCATTCCCAGCATAGGCAATATTTTTAAAAGAGTGATGAAACCAAATACTGCTGCTGACTTTCTAATCTCATCAAAAAAATCCTTCACACTTTTAAACTGATGGTTTGGATCAGTAGGAGTACAGTATTTATAAATACCATCCTTTTGCATGAGATAGTAAGCAGAACCAGTTTTCAGTCAGAATATGTTGATACTGGAGACTGCTGCCTCGTGTATAAACATGACCTGCTTGGGTCCTGAGAACAGCAGCAGAGCCCCACAGCGACCTGTACGGATGTGCTGAAGGGTGGCAAGGCTGCTTGAAAGACAAGCACAATTTTATTGCTAACTACAGGTACAAAGATGTAATTAGATGAAAACTATATGCGTCTGCAAATACAAAAGCCTCTGCTGTGGCTCTCAGTTGAAGGGAAACAGTCCCCCAGAGTAACTAAAGCCATACTGGAAAACAAAAACAACAGAACTGGCTCTCAGACCAGAAGATCCTCATCCCAGTTTTCTGAAGCTAAACATGTATCGATGTGCTTCCCATTATCTCCTACCACAACTAGCCCTCGTGTCTCCAGCTTGCCATCAGATCATTATTTTGGAGAACTTGTAATTTGACTGCATTAGTGATTGATACCTGGCCACAACTTAACTTACCACACTAACCATAGTAATAGTGGCTATTCTGTTAATAACACAAAGAAAATACAAGAAAAACTTGTCTAGACCATCTAGTTTTAGCAGAAAAAAAAATCCCTTCTGAATTCGCGAGGAGAGCACTAAGTTTTCCTTACAGCACCATTTCGTACCTTTGCATATAGAATACATGCAGTTCATCTTCTGCATCAAGTGTAAATGAGTCAAACCCCAGTCACTCCTGGCCTTGCAAACCCTTGCCAGCCCCCTCTTAGCCCTATTAAAACACTATCTCAAAACCCATAAAGAGGAGTAGAGTTAAAACAGCAGCACGCCAGGAAAGAATCTGTCACCAATCCCTGTGCCTGCTGAAGTGTTGCACCACTGGATACCAGATTGCCACAGTCACTGCAATTTTGCAGCAAAATAGGTTAGCTAGCACAGGACTCCTACTGCAGGAGGCAAAAATGCTGTATTTCTAGCTCAAAAGTAACTACGTTAAATACCTTGTCATTTGCAAAGCAGACCTACATGTTGAATCCAAGAGATTTTTAGTCTTGCTAGGACAGGCTTGACAATATAGATTAAAAATTAATCACTTACCATCCTCTGATGACTTTAACTAGAATTGTTGGTGACAGAACCCAAGAACTGCAATCCAGTACATCATGGAAAACTTCAATGCCACTCTCTTGATCATCACATTCACTGTATATCACCAGCTGTATTATAAATAAATAAATAGCATGCATGCATGTGTATACACACACACAAACTCTCTTACACACACGTGTATGTGGACAGATATGATTTCTACTTTGCTACACTTTTCAATATAATGAAACAATAAAAAAATCAGAAAACCCATCTTACCTTGCCAGGTCTGGGATTGATTTTACTTTGTCCATTTCTTGAAAATGCCTAATAGACAGTGGGGAGAGAAAAGTCAGAAACACAAAACAAACCAAAAAATGCTCAATTAAGATGTTCAGTTATAAATTAAGTCAGTGAAATAAAATTACAATTGGTCTAAATAGTAAAAACCTGAGAACACTTCATCTCCACCCATTTCTCCTTTCTGTTTTGTTTTCTTTCTGAAGTATGTTGTCATGGATACACACATTTATACTTTTTGAAAAATAAACACTGGATTACTGTCTTACTTTAAATACTTTAGAATCCTTTTGATCAGCTTCCCAGATATTCCAGGAATTTCAGACATCTTTGGAGAATGCTTAGAAAATTGATACTACAAAAGCACATGCTCTACAATCTTAAAGATATTGAAGAAAGCTTAAGAATCTGGTACCCATAAGACATGAAATTATTTTTACAGGAATCTACGAAGAGATTGGAAGAGATATGATAGCATATGAACTAACTAGCGCAGTTACCATTCTCTTTTGAACATCTTGTTACAAGATAGGTGTTCTTCAGAAAGTATGAGGATCTGTGTGACAAGTGAAAGACCAAATATAGCAAGAAAAACACAGAAAACATTCAGGTGAAGAAAATCAAAAGCAATAGTTTTAAGTCAGCAGTGAATTTTACGATACAGAATATACAGGAGAAGTTGTGGTTGTATCCTGGGATCTTAGAACAGATTTAGGAAGGATTGTAATTATGTATTTGGCTTCCCAGTAGAGCCAGAAATAGTCATCCTGGAAGAAGCTTCCATTGTATTAAGGACTTTGAGACAAAATAGATGGAGCCCCATACAGCTCATAGTCTAAGAGAGCCAGCAACATGTGCAAGGACCTGATGAGAACATATTACACAGCAGCCAGGACAGGCAGTGGTCTCAGGACAGAGTTCTTAACCACCAGCAGGTTTTTGTAGGTATCATCGAAACGAGTTTAGGCATGCCTGTTTTCTTAGCCCGTGCTTCAGTTCCAGCCAGAACTTGCTCTGCGTTTGAAGGAACATCAGAGTCATTGTTTGAGGCTGCCCTTATTTGTTCCCTTTGCATGGCCTAGTAGGTTGCTCATCATCGTCACCTTAGTCAGCGGAAGAGGCAGAGTAGGTTCACACCACACAAACACGTTCAGCTCCTCTCTAACTTGACCAAACCCTTCAGAGTCAGCGACAGTGCTGCAGAATTCCCTATGGAATTCCCTTTTTTCAGAATCTCCCTTGATTTTCAGAATCAAGAATATATGAAGTTCTCCTACATCAGTGTACAGTTGCTTCTGATGGAACAAGTAGCCTTCAGTCACGATGCTCAAAAATAGAGAAAGGGACATCCTGCCAGAGAGGTGCCACTTTCAAATATTACCCAGGTTTTCAAGCATTCTTAAAGATTATATGTGTATATATATGATTCTATGAAACGCATGGAAATGCTAGGAGCAGCAATGCAAGGCTGAACGAGTTTGCCCCCTTATTCATTTAACGGAGCTATGTCTTCTGGAAAAGCAGAGGCATTAGTGTCAAGAAAAGAAGGAGCACAAGTTTTCTGAGGTATGCAGAAAGCATTTTACTGATTTAAACTAAATATGGCATTAGTATGAGCTTTGTTTCAAAGCAGAAAAATTCAAGGCTGAAAACACATTCAAAAATACACGTTGTCTATTCACACTTATGAAGAGTCTCAGAATAAGAGACTAATAGATGCCATCACACATCTCTTCCATGTGTAGCCAACATCAGGCACTATTTGTAATCTAGGTATGTCCACCACAGGAGGAAACCAAAAAAAAAAAACCAATATTTACATATTGTTTGTAGCAAATGTAAAAGATGAAGAAGTTTCCAATCAGACTTTGAACAACAGAATACTTACATCCACATCTAATAAGCCAGGGGGGACATTTGATTCATATCTGCCTGTCCCTAACCAGCTAGAGAAACTTTTCTCAGGGTTTCCATAGTTTGGCATTTGTAAACTTAGGTCTTTTTTCACACTGTCTGCTTGCATGTACTTCTCCACATAACTTGGAAACTTCATATCTGAAAGAGACTGAATTGCAAAAATCACAATTAACAGTCATTCAGCAGCTAGACAAAATTTTACACTGTTGCATTTTTTAATTGTCTTTATTACCTCAGATTTTGGAGGTACGCTGAACGGTCCAGAAGCATCCTGCTGTAGAGGCATCCCCGTGGCCTCCGTTGCCGTGTTATTCACTGATGCCACAGAAGGAATAAAAAGCTTTTCTTTAGATGCAGATAACAAGCTTGAGAAAAGGGAGCTTTTTTCAAGCCGGGATCTCTTAATTTCACCATCCGTACTATCATTATTCTCTTTTCCATTAAGTTCCTGAGGAAAAGCTGGCTCCTCTCTACTGCATGATTGCAGCGACTTGAATATAATGCTCTGCTCTGTTGATGCACGCTTGGGTCTGACTCTGGCTATCGTCTCCAAGCTTTGCATTTTGAACTGCTGGCCTGGTAGCAGATCCTGCGCCTTCTTCAGTCCCAAACCAAAAGTAAATACACTAGGATCAAAGACTTTCTCCAAATGGTCTTCATGGATTGGAGGCATTGCAAAGTGGGGTGCTGGCGATTTGGGAAGCTTTGACCTTTTCTTCTTCTGTGGTAAGCAGACTGAGCTGTCCAAGTTCTTTATTGTTTCAGCAAACTTCTTCATGTCAGTGGGGGAATCAAAAATGCTATCGTCTTCAGCAGAACCATTGCAAGTTTTGCTTGGACTCTTTGGTGAGTTGATGCTGTGCTCTGGCGTCAATATATTATTTGAACTATTTTCATCATACCGCAGGGCTGAAAAGCTTGAATCTCCCGGCTTTGCCTTTTTATCTCCATTTTCCATCTTCTGAAATTCTGGCTCTCTAGAGAACTGATGAGGTTGCACAGGATATTTGTCATCACTGCAAGGTGATAAAATCTCTGAGCTTGAGAGCCCTTTTTCTTCACTTCTGGAGAATTCTGAGCCTGTGTTGTTTCTTTGCTGGCCAGTATCTTGAGTATTTTCACTCTTACTGGGTGAATGCAAAGACGATTTAAAAGGTAAACTTTCTTTTTTAGTTGTGGCTAATTCTGGATCAGGTGACTTCAGAGAGCCACCACTACCATCAGTTTTACTATTTTGATTAAAAAGAGATATCGCAGCTTTTACTTTAAGTTCTGTTGCCTTCCCAATGTCCTCGTAAGACGCGGAACCTTCTTCATTTTTGCCCTTTAACTCTGCAGGGCTATCTTTCTCTGTTGTGCCATTTTCAAATAATTTCTGGCGACTGTTTTGCTTATTTAACATTTTATCAGGCTGTTCAGTTTCCTTAGGTTGTTTTCCAAATTTCAGCTTTGCTCTGCCAACAAATGTGCTTGCTACCGTACTATTTTTTGAAGCTGGGGTGTCAGCAGGCCTCTGGCTCTGGTTAGCACATTTATTTTCAAACAAGGAAATTTTGTTGGCAATGCTGCTATTAGTTTTATTAACTGGTTTTTCAAGCGAATCCTGCTCATTTTCTAAACTGTCTTGATTTGTAGCTGCTTTAAAATTCAGCTCTACATTCTTCGGTTTTGCTGGACTACAGGAAGCAAAGTGATAAAGAGTTACAGCTTTCATTAATCTTAAAAATACTTTCAATATATTTTTAAACAATAAAATTTGCATCATAGTAAAAATTTCCCAAGGTAATATTCAGTTTAAATTTCAGTATTTCAAGAAGAATTAAAAAAGGAGTAAGGACTGAGACAGGAGTTAGGCATTAAGGAGAATACATTTCACAAACATATATGTAATGCTCTAAAACAAAAAACACAGAAGCCTACAGCATCTACAAATGAGGCAGAGAACTTAACTACTTATGACTGACATGTATTAAACAAGACAGAATAAATTATATGCAGGCAATTCCCTACAGAGTTTACGAAACAAATCCCAATTCATTACAGTGATAATGAGTTGGTTAACATTTGAATATACCTCTCCAGCAAGTTTTGAAGACATTTGCCCAAATTCTTTGCAGCTCTCATACTGCAGAAGCAGCTTTAAATCAAGGGAAGGACCCCTCTGGATTCCTTAGTGCTGGTGGAGAAAGTTACTGCCTCCAGCCCACTGCATCTCTCATCACTGTTTCACTCAGGGAACACTGCATGTGAGGGCTCTTCTATTTCCTTCAGGCAAAAATCACTTATATTTAAATTGTGTGAACTAACCCTGCTGATTTTTCAAGAACTGAACTAGGGAATACTTACAGAAACTTCTCCACCAGACTGTCTACTATAGGCACAAGAGTGATACTGTGAGACTGTATGTCTTAAATCTCTTTCTTCTGAATAGCTAGACCCAGGAAAAAAAATAACAAATCCATCAATGTCACCTGCTCTTGCAGGAACAGCATAAACAGCTCTGCAGAAGCAGTGCGAGTGTCTTCAAAATTTATCAGTCTACTACAAGGGATGTTAGGTAGCCCAGTAGCACTGACTCAGACCTGTTCTCTAAAGAGGAACCTGGGAGCTCCACTATGTAAAAATCATGATAGTGGAAGATAAATAGAAACCAGTCAGCAGCCGCAGTCTCCAAAGTCCCATATGCTCCATCAGCCAACACCAGTCAAGTGCTTTCTCCTCTTTCATTTCTACCTACTCTGTTCACAAAACAGCCACACAGATCTTCAGCCCAAGAAGCATGAGGCACAAGTGAGTTACCTTGAACAACCTAAAACAGAGACCCTTCCTTTCCCCTATTCCTCCCAGTACCCAGCCCAACTAAGAAAGTGAACACTAACAAGACAAGAGTTCCCACTGTACAAGCTTCTTCTCTAAAAGCATGAGAACCAAATCAACTGAAACAGAAGAATGAACCACGGATCAGCTACCTAAGAACCTGCACAGAAAATAACAGTGCTGCCATTGTCATATATTTTAGGAAAAGACCACCCAACAGTGCTCACTGCTCACCTACTCGGGTTTGTATGAACAACTCTGGCCATACGTCAAATATAGACTAATGAAAACTTGCAAAGTTTAAATCTAAAATCAGGAAAAGAAGTCTCATTAAAAATACTTACAGATGCAGTGCTAGTATGTGCAAGAGGAGGAAGTGAGGAGGGAACTTACCACCCAGCAGAAAACTCATGGTATTTAGACACTACTTTTCATTTGCAGTATGCCATTTGTCCTAAATTTGTCAAATAAATCATTCTCAAATTTTCTCTTTCTTGAAGATATATTTAAGTCAGAAGAGACCCCTGAAGGTCATCTAGTCCTAATCCCTGCTCAAATGTATTCCAAGTCAGATAAAGCTACTGAAGGCCTTGACTAACCAAGTTCAAAATATCTCTGAAGATTTCACAGCCTTGCTGGGGAAGCACTGAAACAGGTTAACCACCCTCTGTCAGTTATTTTTTTCCTTCACACTTCACTGTTGCAACCTGCAACCACTGCCCTTAGCTCTTCACTGCCCACTTTGGTGAACAGTCAGGCTCTGCCTGTTCAGGTAGTAGAGGGTCATTAGATCTACCCCTCTCCTTCTCCCAGCTGAAGAACTCCCTCAGCTGCACCTCGTATATCATATACATTCCAGCTCCATTACCCATCCTAGTGGCCAATTGCTGGACTCATTTCAGCAGGCATGGTGGTGATGGGTTTATGGTTGGGCTTGATGATCTCACAGGTCTTTTCCAACCATCATGATTCTATGATTCTGTGATTCCCATTTGCAAACCTTCCTCTCCCGGTACAAGAGAGGAACTGGAAGGGGACAGAGAGGCACAACTGGATGCAATATCCAAATATAGTCTCACCAGCACTGAATATTTAGGCACAATCACCTCCTTGGACCTGCTCGCTGTGCTTCTGCTAATGTGGTCCAGCACAGGCTTAATCTTCATTTGATGCAAAGCTGTACTAGTAACACAAACAACTTGCTTTCTACCAGGACTCTTCATGTCTTCCTCTACAGAGGGGAAAAGCCCCCACACACTTATTCCTTCCTTTTCCTTCCTTCTACTTGAATTATCAAGAGGTACCACGAAAGGCCTAGTCATCATTACTGACTCATTTCTATACCTTCATTTCGTCAATCTGTAACTTGTATTACTATGTGCATTTCAACATAACAGCACAGATCCATAAAACACTGCCATTCCTGTAAGCCCTGACACACAAGCAGGTGTAATGGTTAACATCGATGGCTATCAGCCACACCTAAAGCCTGTTTAAATGAAATATTAACAGCTGAGAAGTATAGTTTCAGGCTTTGGAAATTTAGTCTTCTACTACCAAAAAATGTATAAAAATATAAAGTATATTCCCTAGTATTCCTGATGAGAAACATTGATTTTAAATGCAGCTAAAAGATATGTCATATTAGAAAAAATGGTTTTTTTTATATATATAGCTGTTAAGGGGGTGAGGAAGGGGAAGAAAGGTGCTCTTCGGGGGGCCTTTATGTCTACCTAGTATGGCAGAAAGCCCTGCAAGATGGATTCATGTAACAGTAAAGGCACTTCCTTAAGAACAGCTTAGTGGGGCTGATGACTCCCATCCACCACTGCCCTGCAAACTCGTTGCTAGCCAGGAACAAGCAGGCACAAGAAAAATACTGATATCCCTCTCTTTAGGCCGACCCTGGCAGCTCATCAGCAGAGGGAAGCAGTTAAACCTCTCCCCGCAGCGCTGCAAGGGAGCGGTGACTCACAGAGCCGGAGCGCCCCGTCCAAGCGGCCGCGTGGAGCACGTGGGACTGGTGGCAGCGCACCAGGCTGAGGCCAGCGAAGCCAAATGACTCGTTAACAGAGCAGCATAATTACCCAAGTGGCATAAACGCAAAGGCGGCTGCAAAACCCCGTCTGAACATCAAATGCGACGGCTGAAGCCAAGGTTTCCGCTAAGAACATCAAAGTGGCTGCTGCCTGGGGTTTTGGGCGCTGATTAAGATGTACCGTCAGCCTAAGCTGAGCTTCAAGCCTGATAAATTCCCCTTTGCAAAGCTCCAAGACAAGTACCCCGCGACTCCCAAGCTCCAACGTGAAAGGGGGAAAAGGCAGCAAGCGCTATTCATTACCTGAAGAGTACGGGCAAAACCAACTTCTGTTAAAAATGCTCCTAAAGAAGCTTGATTCACAAAATTAGTAAAACATCATTAGTAAGGGGCATTATACTTCTTTAAATAAAAACTACTTTGATTATTTCAAATCCATTTGATATCAAAGGGGGGAGGAGTTGGTAAATAAAGCAGAAGATTTCAAACTGAAAAGGATAAACCTGAGACATCGAAAAGAGCAACAACTTTCTAATCCTTAAAAATCAAACATAATCTGTTCTGTACTTCAAAACAGCGTGACGAGAACAGCAACACACCTTCCTCTAGCAATGCTGGCATCAATTTTTTCCTCTCCCGTATTACGGCAGCTTAATCCACATCCAGGGTTACAGTCCATGTGTTCTCCCAAGCAACCACAAGGAATAGCTGCTACCTCAACTACATCACTGGCTAAAGAAGCCCGGTGCTGCTGCTGTCCAACGATACCCAACAGATGCATCAATAACGCTGCCTGCAACCAGAAGTCCCCACCCAGGGCTAAAGTTCCTGCCACAGAGATAAGGTCAAGACATAGGTGTCACACACCCCACAAAACCAGGTGAAAATGTACAGGCTGCTTATTCACCAAGAAGGAATCTGCTTGAAAGGGGACCTGTCTGTGACAGGAAGAGTTCACCAGAAGATAACTGACCCTATAGCAAGCCAAGCAGATATCTAGGAAAACTAAACCCAGACACAAAAGTATTTGCAGCTTTATCATCACCAGTGATAGCACCATAAAAAAAAATAATATAAAAAAGAAAATCTCTTTAACTTTCAGGACTGAGCATTTTTATTTCCAGTCCAAGGAATCAACCAGTCACAAATGGTGCAAAGGAAATGTTTCCAGCTGAGATATGAGAAGTGTAACTGGAAACACACCCTTTTCTCAAGGTGTAACATGGAGCTTCCGTGCCCCTCTAAGGCAACTGAGTATCAGTGACACCAAACATTCAATATTCCCAGGACCTCTGGGATTCCATGTACTCCAACAGGACTGAGGAGTCCTATAAATGTATCAAAACTGAGAACTCAATAGTGCTATGAAACTCAAACAACAGAAATTATACATGCAATAGAGACTCACTGGAGAAACAAGACTCAACAGAAGCCAGGCACTCAATCATGCTAGTGATTACAGTGATTACTACAAATATATCCACATCTTCATAATCCTAAGAAAAGCTTAGATCACTTCTGTTTTGGCAGGTGGCAGGCCAAAATTCTGCAAACAAATATATGCAGCTACTTGCTGGCTTCCTGCATATACTTATGAAACCAGCTATATATATTCAAATTTCTCAAGTGAGATTTCCCATATCATTTGAAGTATCATATGAATTCTACACTACATCTTATGTTTCTTCATAAAAATAATAGCTAATCAGAGCTTTTCTTCTTAGAGGCCTAACTTGAGCACTTTCTTTTTTCCATGAATTGTAACACAAAAAAATCTTAGAATGGATCCTTAGTTGTCAACAGCAAAAAAAAAAAAAAAAAAAAAAAAAAAAAAAAAAAAAAAAAAAAAAAAAAAAAAAAAAAAAAAAAAAAAAGCTACAATAAGATCAAGGAAAGCAGTAGTTCGAAATAGGGACTATATAGCAATTTTTATGCACATTAAGTTATTCCATATAAAGAAATTCTTTAAAATTTGTTTTAAAAAAGAAAAAAAATGGCTTTATAACATGTTTATATTGTAACAGTTGTTAAGGGGTAATAATTGTTATTATAATCTGAACAAAGCAGAAAAATGCAGTTTTTAATTGAAAATAATCTACAGAAGGTATCAGATAAATACTAAACAAGGATGCAGGCAAAATTACAGCTACAGGGATAAGGTAAAGTGTAATTTATGTTACTTACAGGCTAATCTTTGTTGTGACTGTTCTGGAAGCATCCAGACTTTTCAGCTTTGAGCTGTCTAAATCAGAATTTGCCAGTCTTTCAGTCGACAGCGATAAATCTCCATTTTTAATCCCATCAGCACGCAAGAAAGCTCTTCCATCGGTGCCATTGCTGTGCTTTATTGTCTTGGACTCACTTCTGCCTTCCACAAACACCAAGGCAGAGTTTTCTGTCTTATCAGCCAAGGAACCTTTGGGAGACTCCAAGCCATCCTCCCCAAAGGCCACTGATATGTTCCCCTTTTCCACTGAAGTTCTTTTTGTCACCGAGTTACTCTCTGCTGCGATTAAAGTTTGCCTTTTGGAGGAGCAATCTTTTAGCTGACTCTTCAAACCAGTAGGGGACACAGGGACAGCATCCAACTGACTCTTTTTATACGATCTTCTCCTTGCTGGGGTCGTGGTTGATGCCTGCTGCTTGCCCTTGTCAGCTTCAGCTTTGGATGCCCCTTTTTGAGCAGATCCAGCTTTTAGGTCCTGGGTAATGCCTGGTGAAGACGGATTCCTTTCAGGAGTCTGTTGAGGAGACTTCACTTTTCTTTCAGAGTTTGTTATCTTGTCAGAAAGCACATCAGAAGAGCCATCATCCTCAAAAACTGAATCTTCTTTCGCAGTGTTCTCAGTCTGGTTTCTCTCTCCATTTGGGATGTCACTAGATGACTGAGATTTTCTTCTTTTTCCAGACCTTTTACTAGCAGATTTTTTATCCATTGTGTCTGAGTCACCACAATTTTCTTTCGATATAACAGTCACAGGTTCATTAAGAATTTCGTCTGTTTTTCTAAGATAGATATCAACCGTTAACACTCTAGGAGAAGGTGTGCACTCACTTGCTGTGGATTCCAGACCGTATGGGAAATCCTTTGGCTTTGCATGCCCAGGCTCCTCACAGACCCACGTGTTCACTAGCTGCTTGTGGTTTAAGATACTCTTTTCCAAGTCTTCACTAGATAAATTTCTCAAACTCTTTATGAAGTCTGGAGTCGTGGAATTGTTTATATCTGTGACCGGCTGCTCTTCCAGTTCCTCCGTTCCCACATTCAGGGTGCTCTCAAAGAAGGAGTTTTTGATGGTTTCACTGCTGCTGCTCCAGTCTGGCGACCACTCACTGTCCGAGGAGATCCCTTTAGCACTCCATTCTGAAATGGTGTCGTGATACACGGGTGCTACTTCCCCACCAAAATTATATTCCCGCGTTTCAGGAGCAGCGTTGAGGCTTCTCACTCGCTGCACCTGAGGCACTTCAGGTCCTTCCTTTAGATGTTTACAGTAAAACGGCGGCGCTTTGTGCGGAGCAACTGACCTCTCCCCTTTCCAAGTCGAGGGGTGTTCTAGTGAGCTTTTGACATTCTTCCTTTTCCCCGTACCAAATAAGTTTCCAAGCCTTTCCAAAACCGGTTTCTTTTTAGTGTCTTCTCTGGAAGACTCCGGAAATTGTGAGGAGGACTACAAAAACAAACAAATAGTTGGTTAACGACAAAAGTATTTATTCAGTAGGTATGTTTGTATTAATACCACCTAGAAACTGAAAGGATGTGGTGAAGAACAAGATGGATTTACTAAATGAACCTAGTCTTAAATAAGAACATGAAAAAACAAACCACCCCACAAAACAATGAAAAACCCAAGATCCTTCTGCGTGGGTTTGCCTGTATTCATTTACAAATACTTCAATTTTGCCTTACCATATCTGTAGGACATGTCCCAGAGCTCAAATTTGGGCACAAAAACTTCATGTTATCCAAAGTAATAGGCGGAAGCATCCCCAAATTTACAGGATCAGTGGCATACATTGCCAGATCAAAACTTTTCTTGCCAAAAACAAAAGGTGGTGACACGGAGCTACCCGTTCCTTTCCATATTGGTTTAGTTCTGACACTTGTGCTGAAAAAACAATTTCACAAGCCTATGCTGCTCTACAATTTACACCTTTTATTTGTTATTATTACTAACCAAGTCCAAGTTGGTTTGGTCTCGTGCTGGAAAAATCTACAGCTCCCAAAGCCAGCGCATCACTGGGCGAGCACTACTGGGTCAAACACTGCCCTGCATTGCACTTGGCCACGTTTTCCCCTCGCAACTTCTAATTAACATGGTAAACAGGAAACACGCAGCAGCATTACCAGGCAGCACATGCATATTTACATTTTAATGTATTGGCACTTTTTAAGCCTGGGCACGGGAATACGAGTTTGGGAGTGGGCTGCTGCGATACGGGTTCCCCGCTCCCGGATTTGCGTGGCTAGGATTGAAGATCCCCTGCAAGGCAAGGCAGGAGCGGGGCGTTCGGCTGCACTTCCCGAAGTTGTTATCCCGGCCGTGCCCACGCGCTTACTCGCCCCACGGCAGAGCACGGGCCGCGCCGCCGTCACCCCGAGCCGCGCGGCGGCTC